>JAQZBX010007306.1:0-23158 GCA_029593785.1 Cabassous unicinctus | reverse complement strand
CTGGGCTTTTCATTTTAGGGAGTTTTTGAGGACAGTTTCAGTCTCTTTTCTTGCGATTGGTTTGTCGAGGTCTTCTGTTTCTTCTGTGGTCAGTGTAGGTTGCTCATATGTTCCTAGGAATTTTTCCATTTCATCTACATTGCCTAGTTTGTTGGCATACAGTTGTTCATAGCATCCTCTTATGATCTCTTTTATTTCTGTGGGGTCAGTAGCAATATCCCTATTTTCATTTCTGATTTTATTTATTTGCATGTTATCTCTTTTTTCTTTGTCAATCCAGCTAAGGGTTTGCCAATCTTGTTGATCTTTTCAAAGAATCAACTTTTGGTTTGTTAATTCTATTGGTTTTTTGTTCTCAATTTCATTTATTTTTGCTCTGATCTTTGTTATTTCACTCCTTCTGTTTCCTTTGGACATAGTTTGCTGTTTTTTTAGTTCTCCAGCTGTGTAATCAGGTTATTGATTGCCCAGAAAGGCTGGTGCAGGTCTCCCCAGTTTCCTCCCTGCCCTCCTTCCTCTTATGCTGGGGGTGGAGTTAAAATGAAGGCTACCAGCCTCTTTCCAACCTGGACAGGCTCAAACTTTATTTGTTCTTAGGACTGGACTTCAGCCAGCTGAATTAACTAAACAAAGGCTGAAATGGGTGCCCAACTGTCTTTTCCTCCCTCATTTTTGGGAAATGGAGCTTTCAACTCTAGCCGAGGAATAGCTCCTGGGTCGGCTTGCACCACCAGTGGGGGTTGGGCACCGGCCTCTGCAATATCTTGAGTGCTCTACTCAAGAATCTTCACCACAGAAGGGCAGTCTCCTCTTTCTGTTCTTCCAAGGATGTTGCAGGATGCTCTTCTGGTCTCCTGGGCCCCCCAAACAGGTGATTTATATAGCTCTGGCTAATTACTAACTGCACTGTAGGATGAGCTGACTCTTGGAGCTCCTTACTCTGCCACCTTCTTAGTTTCACCACTTTTTAATCTTTAGGGACCTAACTCTCAATTTTCTACTCTATGAAATCAGGATAATAGAATTTGCTTGATAGCATTTTTCTGTGTGTTAAATGAGCTAATGTATGTAGAGCCATTTAGCACAGTGTCTGAAGAATGGTAAGCACACACTAATGATAATTTTCATGATGTACAGAAAATCTGTCCTTCTCAGCATAATACAGTGAATGTATCTGGGTGTAAATATTCATACTCACATATGTATTATGAATGAAAACAGGTTGCATCTGCTAAATAATTTATTTTGGCAACTCTGTGGAAAAGTTGTAATTGAGTTACCATGTAGAATATCACAATTGGAAAACATGAATGAGATATAATATAGATTTCAAGATTAAAATTTGTATGAACTAAGTATTAAAAACATTTAAAAATATTAGTATAGTCTCTTAAAGAAACTCATTAAATAATAAATATTCATTTCCCTGCCGTTTTAATTACAGTATAACCACATTTCCCATTTTATCAGTTACTTATAATTATCATTATGGCAGCAATTATACATACCATAGCTGTTCCTGATATGAAATATAGGGAGTAAAGAGCATGGATTCAAAAACATATTTAGTCACTTGCTTTCTGTATAGAGTAAGTGATTAGCTTATATAGCTTTTGGTTCATTTGCATTTTTCTTATGAAATTGAAGTGACTAATGTTCAACTGTCTTTCCTTCAGGGCAATAAAACACTACTAACTTTTTGAAGAATATATTAATAAATTAAAGACTGAAGTTATCATCCCTGAACTTCTTTACTTGCCCTTCAGAAAATTATCTTCTTTACTTGCGCTTCCAGGATCTTTTGAATTGTCAGCACCATTCAAAACATTTCTTATGATTTAGCCATGGATGTCATTTCTTATCATCTCTATTGCTTCTCACACTGCCCTGTCCATGCCTGAACCAAATGAAACAATTTGACTGTATAATTTTGAATTAGACTCTGGAATAACTCTCAGCCCTGTAACAAGTGTGAGCTCCAAGATGCTTTTGTGCCTATTGAGCTATTGCTTTCCCTGCCCTAACCTCCTGCGCTCCCTTTATGAGAACGGGGAACTGTCTCAAGTCCTGATTTACACTCTAGTTTCCTGACCAGCATTGGATCTTGTCCCTGAGCTTCAATCATCACCACAGGGCTCTAAAACAATCATAATTTCTCCAGGAGTTGGACACTCTATCCCTGCTGCCAGCAACTGGCAGGAATCCTGTTTCAATGCAGATGGACTTTTCCACACGATCCCATCCACCTGTTTGGAGTAGCTCTCTGCTTGGAAACTCTAGCTGCTGGGCCCCAACCACCTTACTGGAATCTCAGGATATCAATTTGAGGCCAGATAGAGAATGAATTTGCTACATCAACTTGGAGCCTGAATGGGATTCCTGTCAATGTCCTTGGAGGCCAGCTTCCAGCTAAGTCAGTTCCCTAGTCCTGGCACTGGCTGTTCCTAACTAATTTTCTTCCTCCTGCAGCCCACACAATTAAGGGCTCATCATACCACATGACCTGACCTACTGAGCTTATTATAACAAGTATTAAGCTGACAGCTTAATACTCTTCCTTCTCTCCAGCATCTTTCATTAAAACAGTGTCAATGAAAAGTACTGTCAGATATACCATGAATTATTCTAGGGTAATTTGGGCCATTTCGAAGCTTCTAATGCCTTCTCATCAAAATAATATGGGATTCCCTAAAGTAATGATACTGAGTTAAAATGTAAAATTTGTATCGTTTATGCTCTATAAAGCCTGTTAATCCTTCTTAGTGACATGTGGTAAACTATATTCTTCACAGAGCCTCTTTAACATATTGCCTAGCAGAGTGAGTCACCATATTAGATGCTCTTTTTGAAGCTTACTAAGTTACTAAAAACTAATATTTCATGCTTTGAATGACAACCTCATTCATACATATAAACTGTGAGATAATATTGGCAGATGAAATCAGTAAAAATTTCCATCACATTAAATCTGATTTCAAAAAATGGGTTAGAGATTAGTAAAAAGAGTTACTCTACCTTGACAAACATAGTTTTTTCAATTATCTTTGGTGTTTCAGAAAGGAATATCCTGTTCTATCTATGCACTAGTATCTTTTGTTTATACTACAATCAATCAAGTTTGTTCCTTTATATTTTTAATGAACATTTCTAATTGCCTGATTTTTACATTATGCTAGCCTGGAGTCTGGACAAACAAGACTACTCCTGGAAGTTGTTCATCACAACTAACTAGCATAAAATTTGACAATATCTGAAAGATACAATTCATTTGTATAGTATTATAGCACTGATATAATCTTGAAGAAATAGTCAGCATTCCAAAGTGAATTCTATGGAAGGACTCACTTTTATTCTGTGGCTTTTAAGGATTGATTTTTCTCCCCACTGGTCATGCGATTTTTAAATGCCAAAGATACCAGCCCTCGATTCAACCATTTCAGTTCGCTAGGGCGCTGGTTAATCTTGCATATGACACAAGTTTAGAATCCACATAGTAGGGAGGCTCCCATGTTGCAGCTGGCTCTGCTCAGCTGCTCTGCCACTCCTGCTGGGCAGGCTGCTGAGAAGTCGGCCCGGCTCACAGGCCCTGGCTGAGGCCACTGTTAGGACTCCTCTCTTGCGTCATGTTTCTGACGCTTGCTGCATTCGCGCCACTCCTCACCTCCTTGTCTTCCTCTTGTTCCCTACTGCTCCTGCTGTTTTAGCTTTCTCCTTCGCTCAGTTTTCCTTTTTTCTTTCCACCATCATGCAGCCAAGAACATTTTCAAAATACAATTTTGCACACTTGTGGGGGCATATTGGTCAGATAAATTCTTTGAAATAGATTTGAGGAGCTATTCAAAAACTTTTAATGAGTGAAAAAGAAGCAATGGTGACACACTCAGAAAACAATTTGCTTTCCATCCTCTGTTGAAAAGCACAAGTTTTTATTATAAGTTATCTAAAAGCATTTATGACTGTGTCAGGTGTGTGTGGAGGGGGAGCAGGAAAAAAAGAAAAGAAGGAAAGTAGAGGAAAGGGAGAAAGGGAACTGGAAGCTTTTCAGGCAAATGAGAGGAACAGTTGGTAGGGAAGAAAAGATTTAAACTATGCCCAAGCACAATTACATTCACTTCCAAAATTAAAATTGTATGCTGATTGGGGCTGAAAACCCACAACTTTTTTTTTTAACCTTATTTTCACTATTAAAGCCTTCTCAAGCTGACATAATTACCTTATGGAGTTTCATCAGCATTTGGCAAAATTACAGCATCTCCATTTCAAAAATATTCTCTTTCCAGAAAGGAATTCAAAGCCTCTTATTTTTTTAACACATCGCAGGTGGTTGGCTGTTAACAATTAACTTTTTTCCTCAAGGGTGACAATTAACCCGAGAATGTTACATTCCTTTTGTTGGATACCCTATTACTTATATTTACATATAGAAATTAGGTTTCACTTAATAATAAACTAACATTTGCAATTATTATTTATTCATAATCCTAGCATCTTGCCAAATTCTCCTAAGGTTCTCTTTCACATAATAGCTGTCTGTTCTCACTAGATTTCACCCTGCAGCAGGTGACAGCTTTGTATCTGTCCACATGAGGATAAACCTTGGAAAAAAGAAAAAGGGAAAATATTATACTTAGTGTACTGTGTCTTTCTTGAAAGTAGTTTGTCTTTTGATTTCATGTTTACATAAGACAACTAGAAGTTTGGGCTATCTTGTGGGAAGGGTGGTAAAGTTGAATAAAGGTAGCCGGCTCTTTGATCTCAGGTACAATGGTGGGTGGGGAAGCATGTCTCATAGTGGATTCCAAAGAACAGGTGGTCCTTAGATTTTAGATTCAGAAGTTAAATTGTATCAACACAGTCAGGGAGATCAGGCCTTGGCAAATGGATAAAAATTAGCCACATTTTGAAAAGGCTGCTTTTAAAACCTGATGCCAATTGGTTAATTTACAATGAGAAACATGCTTCTGAATGAAAGGATAATCTTCTCCTAGTCAGGTTAACTCCTACCCAGAATGAAGGTAGCTTTTAAAAAGAATTGTTCACCAAAATACAGCTATGTGAGTATGGACTCATAGTAAATGGTGGTAGCATGGTAAAAACAATAGCACATTCTAATTGTATTGCCAATTATGCCCTACACCAGATAAATATATCCAGCAATGTGGTCCACAACAATAAAACTCAGCCATTGCAGGACAAAGCAGCCATATGAAATGCAAATAAACAAATGAGTAAGGCTGGGTTCCAATAAAACTTTATATACCAAAACAGCCAGCAAGCAGGATTTGCCTCCAGTTTACACTAAATTTGTGTGCATGATTACATACGAAAATCATCACAGCTCCCTGAGGTAGGTGTTACCCCAGTTTACAAGAGAGGAAATTGAGGCTCAAAAAAATTAGGTGACTATCGGGAAGTGACACAAGTTAATAATGCCAAAGCAGTCATCAAACCAGAACCTCCTATTTCAAGTCCCTCTCTCCTCCCTCAAAATAAGGTATTTCAGAAGTTTGAAAGTCCTCCAGGCAATAGCAAAGTCTCATTATTCTTTTTTAAATTCAAAATAAAGTATTTTCTAATCTCTGAGGTATTTTTGTCAATCAAAAGTACTATCATTTTCTCCTAAGAGTATAAGACAAACACCAAAATTCTTATTCTTCAACTCTATTATTTTTCCAAATTTCATGGATTCATAACAAGACAGAGTTTGAATTTTACTCACATTATGTTTCATAAAAGTTGCACAAAGAATACTACTTCAAACCTCTCTAAAATTGCATTTATCTTTTTCAAAAGCTACCACCATGCTGACATAGGAGATTTTTTTTGTTGTTTTTCAACAATCCCCTTTTTGGTCTATTCAAAGTAGAACTCCCTATTAGGACTGATTTAATTTTGCCTTTTTCAAATAACTTTGTCTTTTTAGGTAATGCTCTTTCTGATCTCACACCTTCCCCCTATTCTCAAAGTGAAATGAGTGAAAAGGGTTCACCTTGTCCTCCTACAAGGGAGACAGGGAACATAGGAAGGTTATTTTTTCAGTTCCATGAGGTTTCCCCTAGATCCCCTGGTCTCTTGCGGAGAATATATAGACCCATCTGCTCCTCACACTGGTGACTGCTGATGGGCAGCTGGCTCCAGTAGGCCTTTTGGGTGATATACTGGACCCTCTGCTAGAAACCACAGTACCATCACTTTCACCTAGTCTTTTTACCAACAATGGCCACTTTGCATTGATCTCAGGCCCCTGCAATCCACCAGCAATTTCAACAACTCTTCAGCACTTCACTGGAGCATTCAGGAAGATCTGTGATCCCTGAATGCCTGCAGACTACCTCAGGCCCATCCATCTAACTGCCTTACACCAGGTGTATGCATAACCACCCTTCCTGCGCAGGAGGTATCTGTGGGCTGGACTTCTCATTGAGCCTTAAAGACTCCCATGCAGGATATCAGGGAAGCATGACCAGCCCGCGTAGACCCAGACCCCTCACACCCATGTGGATATATTCAAAGTCAATCCCCCTTTTCACGTTTAGGCAGAGAATGAGAAACACTTGTTCCTGATCTACTCTTGCTCTCCTCTCTGACCTTTCCTCTGTCACCCTTTCACCACAAATTACCAGCAAATAAGCAGCAATTTATTCCTCTTTCCCTGCTTGGAAAGGACCACATGAAAATGGAACTCTGTGATCAAATTTTATATGCCTCATGAGAAGACAAGAGAATTTGGAAAATCCTCTTTTAGCAAAGTCTGGCTTTCAAGACTGTTGCCTTCTGTAAACTTCTGTTTGGGGTATCAGACATTGAATATTAACTCACTTTCTCTTTACTTTCCTGTTCTGACATTCTTAATACCTCCCTAAGGTAGATAAATGCCTGAAGTTGGCTAGTAAATGGAATGTGGAGACACATATACTCATATGTACATATCACATTTTTTTAAAATATGAAACTTATTACACACTTACCATTACCGTATCTCCCACTATAATGACATATTTTCATAAAAGTCCCACAATCCTAAAACATTTTTCAATGTTTAAACTTTCATTTGTGTTCATACTGATGACTCAAAAAATAAGTCATTTTGAAATGGAGAGAAGCACTGTAGAGAGCTAAATCCTTTCACAATTCAAGGATTCTTTTAGCAGCAATAATGAAAAATTGCACATTTTCATTTCTTCAATAGACTTTAGAAGGGCATTATGTATTTAAGTCTTAGTCCTCACTCCACAGACTGTAATATTACATTTTGCACATAAATAAGGGGTGTCTAGAAATGATTACATTAAAAGCCAAGGTAGCATAGTAAGTCTATTTAAAATCCCAAGATTCCCATGCCCTAGATTTAGCAATCAGGCCTCTGAATTAACACGTCACTTTCTCTAAAACCTGAAAATTAAAATTGCAGTTTTCTGAGGGACAAGAGGTCATCTTATCTCCTTAACTTTCTAGAATCAAAACCAAAATAATTTCATCCTACTCATGACATCATAACCATCTTCTGTGATCCATTCCTATCATTTTATAGGCAGAACATTTATTTTGTAATTTTAGGTTTTCAAAGCCCTTTTCTGAAAACATACCAATTTATCCTCCTAATATGTTATGAAATGAATAAATCAAGTATTTTAATCCCCATATAGAAATGAGAAGTCATGCACATACACACATAGGTGTTCATACCCACATTGTATGATATAGCCAGTATGCCACAAGGAACTGGAATTAGAATCCAGCTTCCTAACTTTTGGATCACCATATTACTTTTAAATCATTCAACTTCTTATCTTGCTTCCACAATTTTTTGGTTTACCATGTAAAATAAACAGTCTGGAGCCTGTTTTTTGCAAAAAGTTTTCATAAGGAGTTTTGTCTGTTCTGAGCTTTATCTTTTCAATTTCAAATGCTCACACAGGGGATAGAACTGCTATTTCATTGGTTAAACATTTTAAACTTTCATTATGAAATTCTACTTGGGAAATCACAAGACTTGTGTTATATTCAAAACTGTGTTAGGAATAAAGTGATAATGAGGGTTTTTTCATAGTTATATTTCTAAAAAAGCTTTCTCTATAGCTTCTTTATTCTGACTCTTGATCATTTCTGGGATCTTTGGGTCTTTTCAATATTTCTACTCATCAGATGAACCTCATAATGTTTTTGTTGGGGATTGAACCCATGTCCCCCACAAAATACACGTTCAGGTCCCAATCCTTATTCATGTGGGTATGAACTCATTTGTAAATTAGACCTTTGAAGATATTATTAGCTAAGCTGTGCCCAAACTGAATGAGTTTCAATCTAATATGACTGAAGTCCTTATAAGAAAAAAAAATTAGACACAGAAGGAGAAGCCACAGGGAGCAACCAGAAGATATAAGTCAACAGAATCTAGAAGAAAAAGAAGGCTCAGCTATGTGCATTGCCACATGACAGAAAAGCCAAGGACCAAGGGTCGCCAGTGGCCAGCCCCAGAATGCCACAATCTTCAGGGAGGAAGCATCACCCTACTGACACCTTAATTTTGGATTTCTCCTGGCTGCAAAAATGTGAGCCAATAAATTCCCATTGTTTAAGCCAAACCATTGTATGGGTATTTATGTTAGCAGCTGGGAAATGAATAGTTTTAAATATTTCATCACATTTTTCTCAAATATGCTGACTAATTCCTGATTCTATTTTCTCCTTTTTACTCTTTTGCTGCTTGCTTTTAATATGCTTTCATTAGACTGTCCACTGATTTCTATACTAAATTTTATTATAAAATCTTATCTCAAATCATGTGTACTCCTTGAAAATATAGACAACTATTTTTAGATTCTGGAAAAAAAGATAAAATTTGACATTACAATTAAGCTATCAACTATAAATTTGTTACTGGCTGTGATGGTTAGGCTCTTGTGTTAACTTGGCCAGGTAATGGTGCCCAGTTGTTTTTGTCAAGCAAGCACTAGTCTAATTGTTACTGTGAGGAAATTTTGTGGGCATAAATCATTAGTAAGTTGATTGCATCTATGGCTGATTACATCCACAATCAACTGAGGAGACTGCCTTCAGCAATTAGGGATGTCTCATCCAATCAGTTGAAGGCCTTAATAGGAGAAGTGACGATTTCATCAGTCAGAACAGAGAATTTCCATCATTACTTCATCTAGCCAGCTTCTCCTGGAGAATTTATCAAAAACTGTCATCAGAGTTCCCAGCTTGTAGCCTGCCTAAAGGAGATTCGGACTCAACCATCTCCACAGTTATGTGAGACAATTTTATAAAATTTCATTGTAATCTAAATATCTTTTGAAAAAATAAAAATAAAAAATAAAATAATTAAATAAATAAATAATTTCATAATATTTACAAGTATTGCCTGTCAATTCTGTTTCCCTAGAGAACCCTGACTAATACAGCTTGCTACCAGGATTGGAGTGGTTCTTTAGAAACAGAATCTTAAAAATGGGATTTCTGAATTGGTTCTGGGGTTTTTGCAGTTGGCTCTCTGCTTTGATTAGATTCAAAAGCACTAATGAGTGTTTCCAATCATCAAGATGCCACTGAGAGTCCATGACATGAGTTTGCAGTAGAGATATGCAAAATATCACCACTGAATATGGCTACTCACATGCTTATAAGAGGCAAGGCTCTTGATTTGAGTGTTTTTGACACCTGTATTAGCCAGCAAAAGAGGTGCTGATGCAAAATACCAGAAACTGGTTGGTTTTAATAAAGGGTATTTATCTGGGGTAGAATTCCACAATTACCAGACCATAAAGCATAAGTTACTTCCCTCACCAAAGTCTATTGCCATGTGTTGGAGCAAGATGGCTGCCGATGTCTGCAAGGGTTCAGACTTCCTGGGTTCCTCTCTTCCCGGGGCTTGTTTCTCTCCAGGCTCAGCTGCTCTGCTTTCTCCACAAGGCCAGCTGTAGACTTTCAGGCAAATGGCTCATCTCTCTTACCGGGGCCTCTGCCGTGTCCAATTGAGCCTTCTCTCCTTCCTCACGTATCTTCTTCTTTATGTGTTTACTTCCCAGGCTCCAGGATCAAAACTCCAAACTCCCTTCTCTGCAATGTGGTTTCTCTGTGTGTTCCCACCCACCAAGGGGGCAGGGACTCAATGTCCTACTGACGTGGCCCAATCAAAGCCCTAATCATAATTTAATTTCATGAAAGTGAAACCTCTGAATCCAATATAATCTAATATGCCCAGAGGAGCAGACCAGTTTATAAACATAATCCAATATCTATTTTTGGAATTCATAAATAATGCCAAACTGCTACAACACCTTAACAGAGTTTTGCATTTCATGTTGTCATTCACTTCCCTGAGATCCTGTTGCATTTTTTCCATTATTTTCTCTTTCTGTTTTCCTATCTTTTCAAATTCAGATGCTCTGTCCTCCAACTCACTTATTTTGTTTTCAATCAATTCAAATCAGCTATTATATGCCTCCAATGTATTTTTAATCTCTTCCATTGTGTCTTTCATTCCCGTAAGATGTTACTTTTCTTTGCAAACTTTCAAGTTCTTTCTTTGTGTTCAACCAGTTTCTTCTTAATATCCTTAATCTCTTTAGCCATCTCACTGAATTTATTAAGGAGGTTTGTTTGGATATTTGTGTTGTCTCAAATCCTGTTTCATCTGAGGGTTTAATCTGTTCTTTGGGCTACAACATATCTTCCTGTTTCTTAGTATGGCTTGTAATTTTTGCTAGTGTCTTGGCATATGATTTTTGTATGTGTTTATTCTGTGCTCAGTTTCTCTTTTTAGCCTATGACTTTCTTATTGGTTGGCTTTTTGCTAAAGCTTCATCTGTTCCTCCTCCATGAATATGAATCTGTTTGTTCTTTTATTTGCCTCTGTACATTTTTAATAGTCCTTTTATCTTCTCTCGCTGCTGTTTCCTAGAGGGCTAATTTTGATAGTCATGTGCCTCTAGTCAAAACAGGCTCAGAGGACCTAAGAAGGGAGTTTAGATTGATTCCAATGTGCTCTGGAGAAAAGACCTTAAAGGCCTCCGATCTTCTCTTTGAAGTCTTCCTAATCTAGGCTTTCCTAAAGTACCCAGCAGGTACACTCTTTATCCAGTAGTTTCCTGCTGCCCTATGGTTATTCTGTGCCTTTAATTCTCAGCTGACTTAGCTCCTGGTGAGGGCATAGTTGAGGCTGAGGTTGCCAGGCTACCTGGATGAAACTATTGCACAGTTCCGAGACCCTGAGATCTGAGTTCTCTGATCAACTGCTACCCTTGTGCTGTGCCCCCGGCTCCCCCGCCCCCCCACACACACAGGTGAGTGAGGAGACTCTGCCTGCACTGTCTTGAGAGTGAACAGAGGACTCTTTGTTCCTCTCCTTCCTGGGGCAACTTAAGTATGAGAGTGTAGCAGCTGTTCAAAGTGGGTGGGGTGAATCTGCCCACACTGCCCACAAAGAGTGTGCTTCCCCTCCTTCCAAACTAGGTCGAAGCCTAGTTTGCAGAGGCTCTTTTAAGGTGGATGGGATGAATCTGTCCACCATGTCCTCAAGAAAGTGCACATTTCCTCTCTGCCCAGGGGCACCAAATATGCAGAAACCCTTCAAGCTGGGCTGGGTGAATCTGCCCACACTACCCTCGAGAGAGTGGAAGCTTCCCCTCCTTCCAGGGGGTGTTGGGGCCCAGTGTGAATCTGCCTGCTCTGCACCTAGAAAGTGTTCAAACTGCACCCAGTTTCCACTTACGCTCGGTGTGGGGTCCTAAGCAATAGCTTTCCAAACTGGGAGTACAGGATCTGATCCCTACCGCCCCAGGGGACCAGTGTGTTTTTCAGTCACCCCTGCTTCCACTTCTGCTGGGTGTGGAGACAGCACAAACGTTGCTGGCTTCTTGGTGGATTGGGCAGGTTTAAACCTCAGCTGTGCTCAAAATTGGAATCGAGATAGCCGATTTTGCCAATTAACAGCTGTAGTTGGTGCCAGGTCACTTCCCCTCCCCTGCTTTTTTGAAAGAAAGCTTCTGCTTCCAGCCTGGGAGTGGGTCTAGAGGCAGCCTGCCTTGCCAATGGGAGTTGGGCTACCACCTCTACAATGTGGAGGAATCTACTCAGGAGTCTTCACCATAGATGGTCAGTCTCCTCTTCCTGTTCTTCCCTGGATGGTGCACTGTGTTCTTCTGGTCTCTGGAGTCCCCCAAACAGCTGATCCAGACAGATCATGGCTGATTATTAGTTGTCCTCTTGAATGAGCTGATTGTTAGCGCTTCCTACTTTGTCACCATCTTGGGTCTTCCCCACCTTAACAGGGTTTTGTGGAGTTAAAAGATAAAATGATGTTGACTGATTTTTCCTAAATATGCTGGATACAGTTATAAAAGAAAAGGATGAGCAGAAGGCTTCAAATTTTCAACTTGAGAGCCACATAAAGGATGTGAAATTTTCTATTTTGCCCTGAAAGAAAATCTTATCTCTTGTAGCTGCACACTTGAGTTCTCTGAAAGCCAGACCCTCGTTGTGCACGTAGCACAGTTACAATGAAAACTAAATTCTCAACCTTGCAGGGGTGTCTGCTGTTAAAATGAGGGCATTGATTTGAAAGAAATGGGATCCTGAAAATTGGAATGGAAATATAGGTTGATAAGGATGACAGTGGAGACACTGAAACTCTAAATTCTGCTGCATCTTTGTCAGATAAACCTGTAATGGACTGTCCTGAAGAAATAGCCACCCAACCTCCTGACTGCCCTAAGGAAAGGAACAGTTTGTTGATCTCCAGTCTACCTTAAGGAGTCTGCCAGATCCAACCTCCACCTGAAGAGATTAATCCTGTTTCACCAGATGAAACTTCAATGGAATACCTTGAGGTACTGGCTTGAAAGAAACTTCTAATAACTTCTCATTACCCATCCCCACCACCCCTCTTTTCTTCCAGACCTATAACTAGACAGAAGTCCTCACAGGACCCAAAAGATGAGGTAAAAAGTGTGACCCATGGGGAAGTACACTATACTCTAAAAGAACGGCATGCATTTTCTAATTGATATAGAAAAAAATCAGGAGAATATGTGTGGGAATGGTTATTGAGTGTGTGCAATAATGATGATAGGAATATAAAGTTGGATCAGGCTGAATTTATTGATATGGGTCCATTAAGCAGAGATTCTGGATTCAATGTTGTAGCTCAAGGGGTTAGAAAGGGCTCTAACCATTTGTTGAGGTGGCTGGCTGAAATGGACCAAAAGATGGCCAACATTGCCTAAGGTCAAAATGCCAGAACTGCCTTTTTATAACGTAGCTTTAGGGATCCAAAGGCTTAGAGAGATTGGAATGTTAGAATGGATTTATCATGTAAGACCTACTCACTCTCCCCAGGAATGTCCAGAGGACACATCTTTCACCAGAACTGTGAGGAATTTTGTAAGACTAACTCTACTTTCCCTGAAGAGCTCTGTGGTTGCTTTTTTCTGTAGGTCAGATATTACCAGGGGAAGTGCTATCACTGAACTGGATTCCTTAAACACAATGACCAGATCCTGGGTTGGCAGAAGCCAATGGCAGCACTTAATTGATAAAAACAAGGTGGGCATGGCTATCACAATGAACAGCAGGCTCAAAGCAGCAATTAAAATAGTCCTAGTCACAGAGACCTATGGCATTGTCTACCAGATCATGGAGTACCTAGAAGTAAAATAGATGGAAAGTCTACTAAATTCCTACTTGATCTGTATATGCAGAAGAGGTCTGGGTCAAGTGAACAAAAGTCTAACTTGAATTACTAAAACAGAAAGTCATGGTCCCTTCATCAATTCCCAGACTTGAGACAGTTTACAGAAATCTAAAGCCCCTTGAATGATGGGAAGGATACTGTTACACTGCCAAAAATTTAGTTAATCTTCCTCCAAGCCTTCCCCATAGAGACCTACAGTCTTTTCCAGGAGTAATTGTGCATTGGGGAAAGGGACATGATCAGACATTTCAGGAATTATTAGCGACTGGCTCAGAAGTGACATTAATCCCAGGAGACCCAAAATGTCACTGTGGCCCATCAGTCAGCGTAGGGCTTTATGGAGGTCAGGTGATTGATGGAGTTTTAGTTCAGGTCCACCTGACAGTGAGTCCAGTGGGTCCCTGGACCCATTCTGTGGTTACTTCCCCAGTTCTTGAATGCAGAGAGAATCCTAACTAAGGCACTGGCTTAATTCAAATTGATATGTAGAGGATTCACATTTGTTTGATCTTTTTATGTAGAGTGAAACACAAAATATTCTATTTTAAGACAGTTAAGTACCCCTAGGTCATGATAAAAACAGAAATAGTTTGTTAACAACAGTTATTTATGGAGTAGCTGGACTGCATCATTAAAGCCCAAGAAGAATATTAATTTCTGAGAATCGATCGCCATTATGTAGAAAGAAATTCCTCTTTCTGAGGAATCTTAAACACTTTTAGACTCTATATTTCATAATAAGATACTAAAAACACTTGGCCCTTCCATCTTTCTATTCTGTATCCCTTTTCAAAATCTAGGACATATTAAGTGAGTCTCATAGTTTCCTAGGACTGTCATACCAAAGTACCATAGACTGCATAACTTAAACAAACAGAAATTTATTGTCTCACAGTTCTGGAGGCTAGAAGTCCAAAATCGAGGTGTAGGCAGGGCCATGCATCCTCTTAAACCTGTGGGGAGTAATCTGTTCCATTCCTCTTCCAGCTTCTGGTGGTTCCCTGGCAATCCACAGCATTATCCCCCCTCTCTCTCTGTCCTTCTATGTTCAAATTTTCTCTTTTGATAAGGACACCAGTCATATAGGTGTTGTCCACTCTCCTCCAGTATGACCTCATTTTAACTTGTCTAATTCCATCTGCAAGTGCCCTATTTCCAAATAAGGTCACATTCTCAGGCAGTGGGGATTAGACCTTCACCATAACTTCCGGGAGACTATAAAAGTGAGGTTCTTCTGAGAATTCTTTGTACACTTTCCATAGTATTGGATCCTTAGGCCTTGTTAATCACCTCAGATAGTCAAGCAGACAAAGCTCTCATTTTTTTAGTGAACAGTGGATAAGCATTAACTGAAATTGCATGAGCATCTGTATTCAATTCTTCTACAAAAGCAGAGACAGAGCCTGTTTTTCCCATGGCTAAACTGCCTGCCTAGCACGGTGTCTGGCTGGATGATCTCCTCATACATGTCTGTTAAATGCCTCACATTGCAATTCAAATATCCATGTATATGTGCTACCCTTCCCTTTTAATAAAACAAGATGTTCTTATTCATAACGTTCTCAACATTCTCATCTGTAAAATCTCTCCTACTTCTCCCTTGGCGGTATGATTTTATGAGCAGCAAGGAAGGTCTCTCTGCTTTTTCACATCTGCTCACCGATTCAAATGCTCATAGTTTCAGTTTTCCCATCAAGAAAATGGTGAGCAAATAGGAAACAACATCTTCCTCATGGATGGTTATGAGGATTAAATGTAAGAATATATACAAAGTGCAGCCTGAGGGAAGATTTATTCAAAAATGCCTACCAGGCATTCCCAATGCTTAATAAACATTGGTTGTCTTTTCTCCTGCTCTTTTCGTTCCAGCTACAAAAGGAAATGCCATCTATTCTACAACTATCTCATTAAGGTAAAATGAGATTCTCCATTTAGACAAAGCATTTTTCCACCTTAGGAAGCAACCAGAGTTCCAGGGTTGCACTAAACACAAACACCAGTTATATAGGTGATGGAGAACTGAAGTTAGTTCAATAAATCATGAAAGAATACAAAGTTTAACAAAGAAGAGTTTAATTGAAAACTGTAGTATTCCATCTGTTCCAACATCTTTTATTGAGTTCCGATTATTATTGCCTGAGGCAGATAAGCCGTAGACTAATCTGAATGAAGTGAGGTGTGACATTAATTGTTACATTTGAACTCTTACCAGATTAGAAATTGTGCAGCTATGCACAAACTATATAATAGCTTTCAGGTTCTCTTTTGTTCTATTTTCAGGAGATTAGTCTATCTAGGGTGTTTTCATGTGCTATTAAAAAATACATTTTGCACAGGATAAGATGTCCCCTGGGGCTTTTTGTCATGTGAGAGAAAGGGAGACAGCCATGCCGGTTAGTGTTTACCTTCCCAAATACAGAGCCAAGCCAATCTATAAATAAATTACAGACCTGAAAATATTGTCTTTGTTTGGGAAAAGTACCTCTTACCATGAAATAAAGCCCTGACTTTGGAAGAATTGATCTCCAGGGATAAAAGTAAAATCAGAGAAAGAGAAAATGAACCAGCATTTAGAAAGTAAGAGGCCAGGCACACAACCCTACCAGTAGTAACAGTCACATTTAACATATCGCAAAACAGGGCTCCTAGGGGTTAAGTGGAGGTCACACAGCTAGCAAGTTAATGAACAGGGATTCATACCCAGATGGATTTATTTTTCTCTTTCACTCACGGTTCATTCTACTGATTCTCCCTATTTGTGGGCAATGGACTCAGAGGACTGTTTCCAGAATCAAATTAATAATGTAGATGAAATGTGCTTTGAAAACTAAAGGATAGAGGCATCTAGCAGGCATTATGGACACACCCTGATCCAGTTCCTTTTCAATCAAATGGAGTGCTGTGAAAATAAAATTGAGTGAAATTCTAAGACTCCTTTAGAGAGTTAAAATTATATAATATACTGCTAATTCCACTTACACTTCTTTATAGTACAGAAACAAAGAAGCAAAGAATCACATGCCTAAAGACCCTCCTTTCTTCCCCTTCCCTTTCTCCTCACTGGTCTTCCACCTCTCCTTCTATCACAAATTCATATATATATGCTTAAAGATAGTGAAGTTGTTAAAACAAATGTCCAAGAAAATAAAAAGAGAAGGCAAAGAGGAGAGTGTTTAAAGTCTTTAGGGAGGAAGAAGCTTTCATAGCTTAGGGCGGCATTCTCAGAATTCTTTCAGAATTACAATGATATCATTATTTATTTGATTTATAAGCTCCTTCATGGCAAAATTGGTATCTTAAGGCTTCTTGTATGCCCAAAAAGTAGCAGAGTATAGAAAACCTAATAAATGTGTACTATTAACAGGAAAACACACACACACACAGACAAGATGATTAAATTGACAGTGAATTCCTTGGCTATAAGAATGTTGTTGCACCTCCCTTAAGATAATCGTGACATCCGGTGAGTTTCAAAAAGCAGATTAGGAGTTTCCGATTTATAAAGAGGAATTTTACATTCTAATTAAGAAAGTAGAAACCAGAGAATGACCATGTCAACAAAGAAAAGGGAATTTTTTATTTTAGGAAGAGAATGAATAGTGTCACATTCTACACTGAAGACAAATAAGAAATATAAGGAAAAGTGTCCAATGGATTAAGCAACAAGAAAGACATTGGTAACCTTATCAAAAACAGTAAATTGGATTCAGTCTTCTAAAATGACTATAGTTTAATTTATTGGGAAAAAATCTAAAATATCTACATCATCTCGTGTTTGATTTTACATGGAAAACCCAGTGACCATAATGAATGCTTAATGACTGTAAACACAAACTGAGCACTCACCAGCACTGTGCTGGACACTGGGGATAAAGAGTAGGAAAAATGTGAATTCTCAGGGAACTGTTCTTCTAATTTAACATTCCTCTAAAACTTTGGCTTGAATCAAATCACCTTGAGAATCTCATGTTAACAGAATAATTTGTAACATTGCAATAAAAAATAAAATAAAATCACCTTGAAGAGCTTTTGGAAAACACATTTGTAAAAATGCATATTCCCTGGAGTTTTCCCCAAGACCATGTGAATTTGAATCATCCAGCATAATATATGTATAAAATTCTTCTAAAATAAAAAATGCACAAAATGCAGAAAAATGGACCCAAATTTCAGATTAAAATGTCAGTGGAAGTGATGTATAGGTTTCCCAATCACTGGAATTAACAGGCATTAGCTTAAATGGATGGAGAGATGGGATATTAAAAAGAGGAGTGGAAAATCTAAAAATGATAAAATTGGAAATTCTAGAATTGAAAATTGCAATTCTAAAGTTTTAAAAAATCTGCTTCAGTACACATTGTAGACTGATGAACTAAAGTGCTGGTGAACCTGAAGACAGGTCAGTAGAAATTATCTTTTCAAATTCAAAGAGATTGTGCAAAAAGGAGTAAAGTTTGAGTAATCTCTGGGACAAAAATCAACTGGTCTAACACTCATATTATTCAAGTCTAAGATAAAGAGAAGAAGGAGAACAGACCTGAAAAATATTTGAAGAAATAATCACTAAGTTGTTTCCAAATTTGATCAAAAACATCAATCCACAGACTGATGAGTGCTGAAAAGTGTGAGTTAAAGAATAATTAATAAAAGAATGGAATAGAATAGAATTATAGTATAATAATATATGTAAGTTCATAAAAAGACTATATTTCTAAAATTCTTAGACGATAAATTTATTGCTTGAAGTGAAAAAGTCAAACAATGTAATATGAGATTATTAATAAAGAGAAAAATAAAATATATGACAAAAGACAGAAAGTAGTTTAGTGGACCTATACTGTCATGATATTCTTATACATAAATGATTACTACCAATTCAAGATAAATTGAGGTAAATTACAGGTATATATTGTAATTTCTAGAGAAAGCACAATAAAATTAAGAAGTAGCACTAAAAAATAAAAACCTGGTTTCAAATGGAATACCAAAATATAATAGATTAGTGCAAAAAGAAAAAGAAAATGCAAATCAAAGAAATAAAGAGCTTATCGAGCAGACAGTAATATGATAGACATATACCAAAATCATAACAATGTCTATGTTCAATGTAAATGGAAAAAGCTCTACAATTAATAGTCAGACATTGTCAAACTGGATTAAAAAATCAAGAACCAACTAAATGCTGTTTATAAGAGATATGCTTTACATACATAGATACATAGAGGTTAAAAGGCTGGAAAAAATTATATCATCACAAACATAAGAAAACTGAAGTGGCCATATTAAGATCTTACCAAACAGACTTCAAAACAAGGGTTACTAAAAAAAATAAAAAATAAAATAAATTTTTTAAAGAAGTCATGTCATGGTGATGAAAGGTCAATTTATCAAGAAAATAATAATCCTAAAATGTATTCACCTAGTAAAAGTACTTCAAAATGCATGAAGCATCAATTGACAAACTAAAAGGGAGCACACTTTGGCAGGGGACAGAGCAAGAGTCCCACTGAACTATAAGTTACAGCTGCCCCCAGGTACCTTGAACTCCTTGTGTCAGAGACCAGCAAGCAAGAAGAGTCACTATACTGCCCGGGTAATTGACCATGATCAACAGGAATAAATGTGCTTTTAAACAATGAGGATAGGCAGGAGTATGTGTGAAACCCAGGTAATCCATTTGGATGCCAACAGGTACTCTCGCTTTATTTTAGCTGTAAATGGACAAGTGCAGCAACCCTGGCCTGAAAAGAATATGATTACCAAAGGTCGAGACTCCTCTGTGATTATGTCACCAAGTAAGCTACAAAGATCTAACAATATGATAGCTGAGAGTGAGGGAAATTTGGAATGGAAAGCAGAAGGGGGAAAAAATGAGTACCAGTTTTAATCCCATATCAACTGCAGCAACTGGAGCTGTAGTTTATTTCACTGATCTCCTTCTAAGTTTCCTCTCAGGAATATAGGCCCATAGGGATCACAGAGAAGCTACTCCCTAAACTTCGTTGGAGAAGTAAACTGCATAATGCAAGGAATAGACTGAGGTAGTCATGAAAATGCACCCCTTAAACAACCTACTGTAGTGAGTGTAATTGACTGAGAGCTCCAGCATCATGATATGCTCGGAATACATCACTCACCCTGGCCAAGAGCAGGCTCTCTCCAAAGTGCTCCCAACCAGTGACTCAGTGCGGCAGGGATACTAAGGCAGGTCCATTCCTGGGAGATCTGGGACTCCCCTGACAGACTACTTTGACTTGAAAACTTTCCATTAGCCTTGCCAAAACATTCAGAAAACTGCATTACAGTCTCAGATCTTTCTTTCTTCCTTCTTTCCTTCTTTCCTTCCATCTCTCCTTCACAAAGGTCACACCAGTATCCAGCCTCCACTAGCCCCCTCCTTATTTTCTCTTAAACGGAAAATCTCTTGTATGCCCAACCCCATTTGAGCATTTATTTCTCAGTGAATTCAGACTAACTCATAGTTATGATAAAAAAAAAATATGATTTTTCTGTAAACCTACAACTTCTCTAATTAAAAAAAAATTTTAAGATTATGAAAAATCATAATTTTACAAAAAATTTTACCAGTAGTAACTATATTTTCTAGTGTGTCACCTTAACCAAAATTTTCAAGATTTTTTGGTAGCATAATAACTCATACTAGTATTAAAATGAGTTAATAAATGAATATTTATTGGATACCTAGATGATTTCTAAGAAAGATTAAATACTGGAAAAATGATTAGTGAGAATAATTTTAAGTTTATTTACTCTTGCCTCTTATTTTTATATGCTATATAGTGGTTCCACTTAATAAGTATGTTCTTTTTTGGCACTTAAAGAAAGCATAAAGATATATGAGTGGCTGTAGGAAGTTGTTTTATTATTATTCATAAGCTTTGGTGCTGCTAAAATGCTTCTATATTACAGAAAGTTCTAAATTACATACCTTCCAGTTTTCACTGAGAAATAGAAGTTAGTATCAAAAACATTAAATACCTAAATCTAAATATATTAATACATGTGCCAGACCTTTCCATTAAAACTACAGAACACTACTAAAAATATTTTAAAGAAGAACTAAACAAATAGCAAAATTATGATATTCATGGAATAGGAGTGGAATATTGTTAAGCACAATTTTCCTCAAGTTGATCTATAAAGCTTTAATACAGAATTTTACATGTTACCGTTATGATGTTATTTGGTTATTATAATAAATTAAGTATATCAATTAGTCATTTTTATCTTCAGTCCATTTCTGCTTTACTCCAATGATTGCTTGATGATGTTGCTGTAAGCTACAGGCCAGAATTTGTGTCTTCAACAAGGAAGGACACTATCAGTGCCTCATGAAAAAGTCTGTACTAGGAACTTTTGAACTACCAGTACTTCAAAGTATAGGCTTCTGAGTTCATATTATCAAGCTGACAACACTTAGACTATTTTTGAACTGTAATGTTGGACTGAGTCACAGTCTCAAGAACTTTTTCTAGTCTAAAAGCAGACTGTTGACCCAAGATCCAGTGGAATAAGGCTTGATTTTATAGAACTGAATAAATTTAAGAGGAAAACTTAAATGTGCTATGTGTTTGGAATATTGCTGATACTGCTTTATTGTTTTATTTTATGGATATAAGGGAAAAGCTTTTGCATTCTTCTGAAGACATCTCTAATTCTAAATTTAATAGATTTGATTTGTAAACTGAAATGAGACATTTAAACGGCCTTTGATCTTACTTATCCCTGAAAATGTAGACAGTTTTACTGAATCTCCTTACACCTCCTGGAAATATCATTATATACATTGGTTCAATAAGAATCTTCCCTTATCACAAGGAAAAAATTAGACAAATTGTTTTGCAACCAAAGTCATATTTGCAATGATTTTTTTTGGGGGGGGCGGGGGGCGGGAGATACCAGGGCCGGGGATTGAAACCAGGACCTTATGTGTGGGAAGCCAGAGCTCAACCACTGAGCCACATCACCTCCCCTAAGTTGGCTTTTTCATTTGTTTTTTAGGAGGCACCAGGAACCAAACCCGGGACCTCCCTAGTGGGAAGCAGGTGCTCAACCACTTGAGCCACATCTGCTCCCTGTAATGATTCTTTTGAGTAGGATTCACAAACTCAATAATAAGAAAAGAGGATGGGCTTTATATATATAGCCAGTGCCTCAAAGCCTTCCCAGGAAAATTGGCCTGGTACTTGGCCAATGAGGTCCAGTCTCCCAGGTGATAAGAAAGGTCATTTTCTGGCATACCAGAAACCATAGCAAATTTGGAGAATTTCTAGTAAAAATAAGTACCCCAACCTATAAATACTGCATGTGAAATCTGGTGGAGGGAGTATTGAGGGCTTGGTTGCCTAGCCTTAAGACAGAAGAGCAAATAATAAATGATTTTAAAATTTCTAAGAATTCTTATAAATATTTCAGGCTGAAAAAATTCTCTAGACTTAATAGTCACTCTACACTGTATGGCTATAGTTTTGCAGAGTAAATTCAAGGAGCTATTATAATTAATTAACACTCTTGGTACATTTAAATAAAAAATCAGGCTTTATCTAATAAGACTACTTTTTTAGTTCAATAATAAGCTTTTCTAAGAAAAGAATTACGATTATGACCTGGCAATCCCCCCCTAGGTATCTTTTAAGTATCTTTTATGTATTACCTAAAAGAGTTGAAAGCAGGGATTCAAACAGATATTAGCAGCATTATTCACAATTGCCAAAAGATGCCAAGTATCCATCAACTGATGAATGGATAAACAAAATGTGATATATACATTCAATGGAATATTATTCAGCTGTAAAAAGGAATGAAGTCCTGATACATGTGACAACATGGATGAACCTTGAAGACATCATGTTGAATAAAATAAGCTAGACACAAAAGGACAAGTATTGTATGATCTCACTTATTTGAAATAAAATAAGCAGAGTTAGAATCTAGAATATAGGTCCCTTAACAGGTGATGGTTAGGGATAAGGAATGGGAAGTTAAGGCTTAAAATATACAGGGTTCCTATTTGGAATGATGGAAATGTTTTGGTAATGGATAGTGGTGATGGTAGCACAACATTGTGAACATAATTAACATCACTGAAATATATATTAATATATCTGAATGTGGTTAAAGGGGGAAATTTTAGGTCATATATATGGTAACAGAATAAAAATTTTAAAAAATCTGTGGAACTATACAGTGAACTTTAAGTTGTAGTTGGACTACAGTTAATAGCACAATTATAAACATGTGCTTTCATCAATTGTAACAAATGTTCCACACCAATGCAAGGTGTTCTTAATAGGGTGGTTTAGGGAGCAGATATGACTCAATGGGTTGAGTGCCCACCTCCTACATGGGAGGTCCCAGGTTTGGTTCCCAGTGCCTCCTGAAAAAACAGAAGCAAATAACAAGCAAAACAAATGAGAAAACCAACTCAGGAAGCCAATGTGG
>JAQZBX010007305.1:0-50938 GCA_029593785.1 Cabassous unicinctus | reverse complement strand
TATATATATAATTATATGTATATATAATATACACACACATATATATATAATTAGGGAACTTGTGAATTTATAAAACAGTCATGCATGAGGTGCAGCATTCCCATACAACACCCCTCCACCAACATCTTACATTATTGTGGAACATTTTTTACAGATTATGAAAGAACATCATCAATTACCACTAACTATGGTCCATAGCGTATACTTGGTATATTTTTTCAATACCCCCTGTGGGTACCCAGGACCCCACCCCCAAGTCCTCAGCACATAGCCACCTGCATGACCTAGACAAAAGTTAAAGGTTAACAACCCTGCCCAGAGGGAATAGAATGTATATATGGTATAAACTATAATCTTCCCAAAGCAGTAATATCCTTGTCCTTCCTACAAGCATAGTGAAAACATAACCAGACCCCATGTGTATGCTTCAAGTGACCCTAGCAGAAACTCTGTTCTCATACCTATGGAATGTCCTTGTTCTGAAACTCCTCATATCACCCCTCATTTTCCCATCTCTTTGCGGAGCGCTACCTTCATTCTCCAACCGGCCTCCATCAGAGAGCCTCTCCTGTCTATAAGTCCCAATAAAGCTTATGCCTAACTCAGTACCGGGTGTGCTCTTTGGTCTCACCAACTCACACTCTTCAGTTGTTGGGTTGGAACCACCCCCCCCGCCATTATTAACACAGTACCTTCTTTGACATCGATGTAAGAACATTACAATATTGTTGTTAACTATAGTTGTAAGGTGCATTAACTGTATTTTTCCCATGTATCTCCATATTCTTCCCACCTTGTAATATTGATGTACATTTGTTCTAGGTCATAGAAGAATATTCTTGTATATGTACTTTTTAGCATTTTTAACATTTAAAAATCTTGTGGTCACATCACATTGTTTCCCCACTAAGCTGAATTTAATACAGCAAATAGTTTTTCCATTTGTAGTGTTCCTAAGCTACCACACTCAAATGTATTATTTAGAACCCAAATTGAGACTCACATTTATTATTTCAAAATTCCAACATTATATGTTGTTGCTGCATTTTCACATCTCAACCTGAATTTATTCACAAGTTTGATATTCTTCCCTTGTATGGCTAGATAAAATAATTTACAAAATATTAAAATAGACAATCATCAGAGGTGGAAACAGGCAAGCTTACTGGAGAACTTAATATGAACCAAAGAAAATTAGATTTATAAGTGAGGGATGTGGATATTTAAAGATTTTGAATTGGGGGTGGTGTAATTATAGAGGTGTTTTATGAACATTAATATATTATTAGTGAGGAATTGATATGAAGAGAATGTCAGGTAAGAAATTCTTGGTGTAATTAAGGTGAATGAGATGATGAATGGAATTGGAGTAATGATAAAATAAAATGGAAGTTTTGAATGTGAAAAGCATATATATATAAAATTAAGAGATCTGTTGTAGGAACTAGCCCATACAACTATGGGGATTGACAACCTGAGTTCCGTAAGACAGGTTGCAAGTTGGTGTCACTGAATTCCCCAGGAGAAGCTGGCTTTCTTAGGTAGAGATAGAAACTCTTTTTTCCAACTCCTGAAGTCATCAGTTCTCCCTTTACGGCCTTCAACTGATTGGATGAGGTGACTTCTATCATTCTGAAGGCAATCTCTTTTGTTGATTGCAGATACAATGAGCCTTAGATGCAATCAAATGACTAGTGATTTAAGTCCACAAAACACCCTCAAGTAACAATCAGGCCAGTGCTTGCTTGATCATATGAGGCAGTCAGTAGAGTGAAAGGGGAAAGGCGGCTGGCCTGGCAGACAACATGGTCGACAGACAACATGGCAGGCAGACAACATGACTGACAGACAACATGGCAACAGACCACATGGCCAACAGACCACATGGCCGTGAGAGCCCGTCTCGAAACCTCCTGAGAAGAAGGCTGCCAGAAAGACCCTGTGAGATCCTGGCCACGAGAATCTCATTTGGAATGAGAGGGAAAGCCCCGGATATCCTCAAAAGGCCTCACCATTGGCCTCCTGAGAACTAACAGGTAGGATAACCGATCAGAACAGCAAACAGCTGGGGCTCTGCCCCAACATTATGATGGGGGAGGAGGAAAGACTTTAAAACGGCCTGACTTGGTCCCCATGTGCACATCTCACTCTGCAGTAGGCCCGTGGTCCATTCCTTGGACCGTGTACTTTTATCATTTTCTTATTTCTTAATAAACTCTTTACTCCTTGCCTACCCTATGAAGTGTCCTTAAATTCTTTTATGCAACATAAGCCCAGAACCTAGAAGCCCAGAACCAGAGCCATTCAGTAACATATATATACATATAATTAAGAAATATTGTATTGCAAATCTATCAAAGATTTCAGAGCTGTAAACAATAGATGACAGCTTATGTCCACATAGTAAAAGGCTTGGTTGGAATACTGGCTATCTAGAGTCTATCCAGTACACCTTTACTGCTTTCTTCTCATATGTAAAGGTTTTGCACACCCCTCTAGAACTCCCATACCTCCACAGCTTCTGACACCAAATGCAGGTATTGCAGGAACAGTTCAATTCTGACTCTAACTCCCCAGAACTAGACCAGACTCCCCAGGTTAAGGGATATCCTCTACAGGATTCCCCTTTAGGCACTAGCTGCAATTTCATTGCCCAGGCTACTCACAAGTCTGACCAAATTTGGGGGTTCCCACCACCTCCTTGGTTTGATAATTCTAGAACAACTCACAGAACTCACTGAAAGCAGTATACTTACAATTATTGTTTTATAATAGTTAAAGGACACAAATAAGAAGACACAGAAGAAGAGATGCATAGGGCAATGTCTGGACCCCAAATGCAAGCTTCCGCATCCTCTCCACGTGGAGCTGGAATGTGTCACCCTCTCTGTACAGATGTATTTTCTCAATCACAGAAGATTATCTGAGCCTCAAGTGTTCTGAGTTTATCTGGGGTCTCATAATGTAAGCATAATTGATGGAATTGATGTACATGGAGTTGAATTCAATTCTGCAGTCCCCCTTCCCCTCCAGAGGCCAAGCTGGTGCCCTTCAAAATTCTGCCTATACTATATCCCATTTTTAGGGGAATAACTTTTAGCTGATCTATGACTTCAGAAAACAATAAAGTTATTAATGTCCTACTGGCAGTTATCAAACTTTCCATGTGCTTCTTTCTATATTCTCCGCAAGTAAAGAGAGGAAGAAATGAAGACCCTGTAAATAAGTCAAGCATAGCTCAAGTTCTATGTGAGTTCCACAGTAACAATATGCATAGTCAAAGCTCAAATTATGGCTGTATTAGTCAGGGTTCTCTAGGGAAACAGAACCAACAGGAGATATCTGTAAACAGTATGAGATATTTATAATTGTCTCATGCAACTGTGGGGATTGGCAAGTCCAAATTCTATAGGGAACGCCATAAGCTGGTAACTCTGATGAAGGTGTTTGATGAATTTCTCAGGAGAGGCTGGCTGAAGTAGAGATGGAAATTCTGCCTTCACTGCTGAAATCATCACTTCTCCTTTTAAGACCTTCAAGTGATTGGATGAGACTTTTCCCCTTTTTTTGAAGGCAGTCTTCTCAGTTGATTTTAAATGTAGTGAGCCATAGACGCAACCAGCTTAATCAGGGCAGTGCTTGCTTGACCAAACCACTGAACACCATGACCCGGCCAAGGTGACACATGAACTTAACCATCACATGGCCACCACAATAATAACCGTAACAGCTGACCACAGAGGAAGAGCAATTAGAATGTCGGCAACATTAACTGAATTTTCCGTGGTTGGTTCTGACCACCTCCATCACACCCCATCCTGCCATGATTACCAGGAGACAATGGGTTCCTTTATCTCTTTCCCTGACTGAACTTTTTTCTATCTTTATTGTAATCTTAGTATTCACCAAGGGTGAAATTCTTTCATACATTTCTGCCCTCTTCATCATAAATGTTGACCAGAGAGACAGGGTGTAACTCTGGGTGGCAATGATTCTATGACATGGCATGCAGTCGTCCTTCGGTCTCCCATGTAAGCTAAGTTTTATTAGTGAAGGAATATTCAAGTTGAAGAAAGCACAATTTAAGAAACAATGGATAGTGAATTCATTTTTGAATAGGAATAGTTCAAGTACTTATAGGATATGTAGAAGAAATTGTTTAGGAAGAAGTTGGAAACAAAGGGCTGTATATGAAATTTCAGGAGAAAAGATTAAACTGAATATTTTAATTAGAGAGGCATCAACTTATAGATGATAACGGAGGTCATGGATCAGGATAACTTACTTACCTTAATGTGGTTTAACCTAATTTATGTCCTTAAATGTAACTTTCTTTTTTTTTTTTAAACTTTAAATGTGTGGACTTTATTGTATATTATTTATAATTCAATAAACCTATTTTACAAAGGATAAAATGCTGCTTGGAAAGAAAGGAAATAACAGGAGGCAGGAATTGAAGAGGGGCTAGGGAAAACTGGGGGATTCACTATCTGGTTTGCAGTGATGGTCACATGTATGAACATGGGTGTAAACTGTAACTTTCTTTTAAGATACTAATATTTTTCTTTAGCAAAACAGCTATCCATAGGAAAATAATTTTAATGTTTGAAATTCAGACAACTCCAGTAGGGAATAATTAAAGGGTGTTTTAGTTCCCTAGGCTGTTCAAAGCAAATACCATGAAATGGTTTGGCTTAAACAACGGGAATTTATTCACACACAGGCTTGGGGCCAGGGAAATGTCACCTCAAAGCATCATTGGGTTGACGATTTCCTCCTGAAGGCTGGTGCTCTGGGCCCGGCTGCAGCGATCCTAGCTCCTCTGCCACACGGCAAGGCACATGGCAGCGTCTGCTGGTCTCCCCCTTCTTTTCCGGGTTTCGCTGATTTAAGCTTCTTGCTTGCATGGTTTTTTCTCACGTCTGAACTCACTCCATTTATAAAGGACTCAGGTTATAGGACTAAGGCCCATCCTGATTGAGGCAGGCCACTGTTTAATTGAAGTTAAACACATCAAAAGGTCCTACTTACAATGGGTTCACAACCACAGGAATGGATTAGATTTAAGAACATGTTTTTCTGGGGTACATACAGCTTCAAACCAACACAAAGGGTAAGCTTTTATCTTTTCAAACATAAGGTCATATCACAAAGACAGCTCTATCCTCAGCCAATCTTTAAAAAAGCCATATCTGCAAATATATCATTCACTAACTACTTCATCATAAACTAATCTACCAGACTAGCATTTTTAACCTGCTTCTTTTGCATGAAATCAGTGGAAAATAAGAAAGAATTGGTTTGGATGAAATTTACTAATACATAGAAATTTAGGAGGGAATACATTTTAAAACTTTTCATTTTAAAATAGTTCAACCATATTTAGGAAATCTAAAAAATATATATGTTGTACAATTTACAATGTCCTCTCTTAACCATTTAGTTTGATGTTCAGATGCAATCCAATTATCAATATGGACATCATCATTCAGATATATAACTCAGGTTTGGTACTCAATTTTCAGAAATTTTGGAAATGCTTTTAGAAAGCATAATAAAGAATAGTAAATTGTGCATACAACCTTTTAGAAGTAGCACATAAATGCTTCCTTTGGTTTCTATGTTAAAGTTAAGATAGTTTAAAAAGTAGAGAAAAAAATAAAGATTTAGACATGATGTCTCGTTTCCCTTAAACACATGGGCATGCATTTCTTAAAACTAAGGATTTTCCTTTATTAGCCACAGCACAATGATCAAAATCATGCAATTTACATTGATACAGCATTATAATCTAATCTAGAGACCTTGTCCAATTTCACCAATTTTCCAACTAATGTCTTATATGTAATTCTCTCTCTCCTTCCCCTGGCTCTGTCCAGAACTACATATTCCTTTGATTGTCTAATTGTCTATTTAGTTTCCTTTAATCAGGAACATTCTTCAGTCTCCCTACTTTCACAATCTTGGTACATTTTAAAGAGTAAAGGTCAGATATTTTGTAGAATGTGTTTGTTTGATACTAACGCATGTTTAGACTTATGTTATGCATTATTTTTCACATAAATACCACTGAAGTGATGCTATTTCCTTCTTAGTGTAACTTACCAGATGTCACTTGATATCTATTGGTCCCATTACTGAAGATATTAACTTCAACCACTTGGTTAAGGTGGTGTTTGCTAAATTTCTTCCCTGTAGCATTATTCTTTTTAACTTTGTAACTAATAAACATCATGTAGGAAATATTTTGACATTACAGCAAAGTGGCAGGATAAAAGATTAATACTCAAAAAATCCGTAGTGTTTCTAAACACTACTGATGATCAATCTGAGGAAGAATTCAGAAAAAAAAGTTCCATTTATAATAGTGACTAAAAGAATCAAATATTTAGGAATAAACTTAACTGAGGACATCAAGGACAGTATTCAGAAAACTACAAAACATTGATAAAAGAAACTGAAGAAGACTTAAATAAATGGAAGGACATTCTGTATTCATGGACTGGAAGACTAAATATTGTTAAGATGTCAATTCTACCCAAACAGATTTACAGATTGAATGCAATCCCAATAAAAATCTCCACAGCCTTTTTTTGCTGAAATGGAAAAGCCAATTATCAAATTTATTTGGAAGGGTAAGGGGACCCAAATAGCCAAAAACGTATTTAAAAAGAAGAATAAAGTTGGAGGACTCTCACTTCCTGACTTTAAAGCATATTGCTTAGCTACAGTGGTTTAAAAAAAACACACAAACAAAAGCATGGTACTGGCATAAAGATAGACATGTTTACCAATGGAACCAAGCTGAGAGCTCAGAAATAGACCCTCACATCTATGGTCAAGTGATTTTTGACAAGGCTGTCATGCCCACCTAGTTGGATCAGAGCAGTCTCTTCAACAGTGCTGGGAGAACTGGATATCCATATCCAAAAGAAAGAAAGAGGACCCGTACCTCACAACTTATACAAAAATTAACTCAAAATGGATCAAGGACCTAAATATAAAAGCGACAACCATAAAACTCCTAGAAGGAAATGTAGGAAAACATCTTCAAGACCTTGTGGTAGGCAGTAGTTTCTTAAACATTCCATTGCATGAGCAATGGAAGGAAAAACAGATAAATGTGACCTCCTCAAAATTGAACACTTTTGTTCTTCAAAAGACTTTGTCAAGAAGGTAAAAATGCAGCATACTCAATGGGAGAAAATATTTGGAAACCACATAACTGGTAAGGGCTTAATATCCATGTTATATAAAGAGATCATACAACTCAATGATAAAAAGACAAGCAACCCAATTTTAAAACGGGCAAAAGACTTATTCAAACATTTCTCCAAAGAAGAAATACAAGTGGTCAAAAAGTATATGAAAAAATGCTCAACATCACTATCTATTAGGGAAATGCAGATCAAAACTGCAGTGAGATACCATGTCACACCTTACAGAACGGCTATCATCAAAAAAAAATAGAAAACTACAAGTGCTGGAGAGGATGTGGAGAAAAAGGAACACTCCTTCATTGTTGGCGGGAATGCAAAATGGTGCAGCCTCTGTGAAAGACAGTTTGGCAGTACTTTAAGAAGCTGGTTATAGAGCTACCATATGATCCAGCAATCCCATCACTAGGAATATATTCAGAAGAACTGAAAGAAAGGATGTGAACTGACATTTGTACACCATGTTCATAGCAGCATTATTCACAATTGCTAAAATATGGAACCAGCCCAAGGGTCCATCAACCAATTAATGGATAAATAAAATGTGGTATACACAGCCAATGGAATACTATTCAGTTCTAAGAAGAAGTGAAATAAGGAAGCATATGACAACATGGATGAACCTAGAGGATATTATTTTGAGTGATATAAGCCAGACACAAAAGGACAGAGATTGTATGGTCTCACTAATATGAACTAATTATGATGAGTAAACTCACGGAAGTAAACTCTAGAGAATAGTTTACTAGGAAATAAAATGTGTGTTGAGAATTTAACCTGATGCTTAATGTATGTAGCATTATTAATAAGGTTAATAGTAAAAGTATGGAAATGAATAGAGTTGAGAGTAACACACTATAATGAGTATAACTAACACTGCTGATTTATTAATGTGGTTGTGACTGAAATGGGTAGTATGTGGAAGTAAATGTCAATTGAAAGGAAACTAGAGAATAATCTAGGGAATGTATAACATAGTGCTTTCTGTGGTGAGTGAAGATTGTGTTAATAGTATAATTATAAGAATGCACATCTTTTACAAAGTGCTAAGAATATGGTAAAACATGGGAAAATTAGAACTAATGCAATTTATATATGACAGTTAACAGTAATATGTAATATTTTTCAGTAATGGCAAGAAGACATTATTTCAATACTAAGGGACAACAATATGGGTATAGGGAGTATGGGATTTTTCCTTTTGGAGTAATGAAAACATTCTGAAATTTGACTGAGGTGATGACAGCACAACTCTGTGATGAAAATGAGAGCCACTGAGTATATACTTTGAATGAATTGTACAAGGCATGGGACTGTATAACACAGGGAATCCAGTGGTGGATGATGGACTATGGTTAACAGGACAAATATGAGAATATTTTCTCCTGAACAATAATAATTATATACTACTACTATAAGGTATTAATAATTGGGTGGGCTGGGGGAAAAATACACCAAATGTAAGATATGGGTGTACATGTAACATTACAAATAGTAATATTTTGATGATGCTCTTTCATAGTTTGTAACAAATGTTTCACAACAATGCAAAGGTGGTGGTGGTGGTGGGGTGATGTATGCAAGTCCTGTATGATGATGTGTATGTTTGTTTTGTAAATTTACAAATTTTACTATACACTTATTGTTCATGTATGTTCATGTATGAATGACATATTTCAATAAAATTTTATTTTAAAAAGGCAAAAAAGGCATATTCTACTCTTACTAAACTGACAATAGCTTGAGAACAACAATTTCTGGAATTCAATTTAATTAAATAAAAACAGAAAAAGATGAAAAATTGAACAATGATTTGGTCAACTAACTTAACATATAGTATGATAATTCTGGTTGCAGAAAAGACTTTCTACATTGTATCAGATTTTTAATATCCCTTCTGTTAAGCCTTCCCAGTTTCTTCCTCTCCTGCCCCTCCAAAGTTTAAGTTGCCCTTCCATGCTAGGACACTTTGCCATATCAATATGCTTTCCAGAGGGTATTAACACAACTAGTCTGCAAATTACTTAACATTAGGGATTTTGTTAATATATCTCGCATGTAGCAAAGTGTGCATAAATGAATTAAATGAATGTTTTCACATATCTACTTTCAAATATCTACTGCAAAAGTACAGCTTTACTGTATGAGATGAATGTGATTATATGTGTAAAGGAAGTTATGTGAAGGACCACTAGGCCAATGGCTTAAAATATAAAAAGCATGTTTTGCTTTCTCCTTTGTGTGTTCTGATTTAGATTTTGTTTTCTGCACTTGTTCAGCCAGTGATGTAATGTTTCAAATGTTAGTAACACTAATAAAAATACAAGTAGATGTTTTGCTTTTAAATTCTGCACAATGAATCCAAACCCCCTTATAGGTTGTATATATTTTTTCTTCATCTTCATCTGGAAGTCACTTAGAATATGTAAAGGGAAACTGAGCTTAATCTTCAAAAGTTGCATTTAACATATTGTGGTAATGGTGAATAAACATATTTTAATCAAAAAGGTCTGAATATTGTTAATGAAGACAAAGTTTTAAAGTATATGTACTTATTTCTGAGTAGATATGAAAGATATGAACCATGTTGGAGATATATAAATTGCTTCTTTCAAAGCACTCTTTTCTTATTTAATTTGGATTTATTTTCATTTGTTTTGTTCAATCCTGTGTTTTATAAAGAGAAAAGGGGAAAGGAAATAATCAGTGCAGAAAGGGAAGTATAAATTAATAAGATTATAAATCAATAGAAAGTGATTTATAGAAAATTGTTTGTCACATTTGTACAATGAAACTCTACCTCAATGAGAACTGGAGACCATCCTGCTAAGTGTTCAAGCCAACAAATTCATTATTTTTGAGCTGTATCCTTTTTTATTCAGTGATCTAATTGATTTTGCTTTTGTTTTAGCCCAAAAGAATTATTTCATATTATATTTGCTGTATATTTTGTTATACTTTCATATCTTTCAATATTTGGTCTGTTGCCCTTGCCCCTTAATTTTGCAATTTTATTGGTATTTAGGAAGTTTTGTTTTTTAGTTCGTGGTGGCATAATGCTGTATGCACCCCAGATAAATATATTCTTAAATCTGTTCCATTCCTGTGGGTGTGAACCCATTGTAAGTAGGACCTTTTGATGAGGTGTGGCCCACCTCAGTCAGGTGGGTTTGAATCTCATTACTGGAGTCCTTTATGAGAGAATGAAATTCAGACACAGCAAGAGAAAAAGCCCACACCACAGAAAGCAAGAATTTGAAATGGAGCCCAGGAAAGAAGAGACCATGAGAGGCTACCCCGTGCCTTGCCATGTGACAGAGGAACCAAAGATCGCCAGCAGCCAACCCCAGAACCCCACAATCTTCAGGGAGAAAGCATCACCTTGATGAAGCCTTGCTTTGAACATTTTCCTGGCACCAAACCGTGAGCAAATAAGTGCTCATTGTTTAACTAGACCCACTTCATGGTATCTGCTTGAGCAGCCTAGAAATCTAAAACATCATTGTGCTGGTATAAGTCTTTTGTGGACCCCAGAGAAGAACCCAGAAGCTGGGATCAGCAAACACAGAGGCTGAAAGGAAGCCACTTTACCCCGAAGATGAAAGAGATGAGGCCCAGAGGAGAAGGCAAAGATGAGTCATGTGCCAGATCACCCACAGCTGCCCATCTTCTGACTCTGCCATGTGCCTGATCATCCACAGCTGCAGCTTGGTGAGACAGCATCTCTGATGATGCCTTGATTTGGACACTTACAGCATCAGAACTGTAAGCATTTACCCTAATAAATTCCCATTATAAAAGTCAACATATTTCTGGTATGTTGCTCCTAGCAGCTTTTAGCAAACTAAAATAATCACTCTATTGGTTTCCTTTATGTTATATAATGCCTACAACCCCTTTTGTCTTACTCTGGCTCCTTTTGCTTTGTCACCTTTAAATGATATCCTTACTCCAAAATATTACCCATGTTATCATCAAAGACCTCATTGCACTTTCCCCTTTCTTGCTTCTTACTCTTACCATTATTTAGGTTAGATTATATCTCTTTTATCAGAACACAATGTTTACCAACCATTTTTCCACCTTATTTTTAGCCTTAAATTTACATTTAAATATTCAATTCTTGTCAACAGTCCTTTTGCCTATATTTCCTGAATCTTACCTTGCTTGGAAATTTACTGTACAGAGCATATTCCTATAAAATGAATTGTGAGCACTATATTTTCAATTTCCTGCATAAACAGTACAACTTTCCTTAATCTTGATATTTAAAGAGAGCTTGCAGGATAAAAAGTCCATGCCTCACAATTGCTTTGAATGTCCTGACAGTTTTGTTCCACTTTTGACCTCCTTTATATTTTGCTGTTAAGCTAACTAATGCCAACCTGATTTTCTTTTCTTTATATGACTGTATTGATATTTTTTTCCATCAGCTTACAGAATTTTTTCTTTACCTTTAATGTATAATAAGACATCTCAATTTCAGCATTTTGGGTCAATTGCCAAAGTTGAACCCTTCCATTGTGTAGATACATTTCTTATTCTTGGAAATTTTCTCTTTATTTCAATTTTAAAAATATTTTTTGAAGTATAACACATCCAATAAAGTATAAAAATCTTAAGTGTATAGTGTATTATCACAGTATCCCTTAAGATATCTGCCTGAATTTTTTAAAAGATTTTTTTTTTTTTGAGGTACCGGGGGCCAGGGATTGAACCTGGGCCCTCATATGTGGAAAGTTGGTGCTCAAACACTGAGCTACATCAGCTTCCCTGAGTTGGTTTTCTCATCTGTTTTGCTTGGTTGTTTTTGTTTGTCTGTTTTTCTTTTCCAGAAGGCACCAGGAATTGAACCTGGGACCTCCCATGTGGGAGGCGGGCACTCAACTGCTTGAGCCACATCTTCTCCTCTGCCTGATTTTTGAACCTATATAGGCTAAAGCTCAAATCCTCTGAAGGACGGAACTTTGAGAACATAAGAGACAGAGACCCACAGTTCTTAATCAAAAACTTGGGAGGGATATGCTTGAGGAATAGAGATGAATTAGAGTTAAACTCGGTCTTATTAAGCCTGCCACCAAGACCTGACCAGAGCAAATCCACATTGGCTTGAGGTGTTCACCACCAAATCTCTCTTCTGGCAAGCTATTCTCTCTGGTGAAAAAAGAAAAGTACAACTGATGTCTCTATACATTCTTACACATACTTTGTCACCTAATCAAAAATTACTAGATATACAGGGAATGAAGAAAATATAACTTATAAAAGCCAAATAATAGAAACAGACCCATGGATGATTCAGATAATCAGAATTAGCAAACAAGGAATTAAAATACCATGATTGCTGTATTTAAAAAATAGATGAAAGGGACAAAAAAATGTATGAAAAATGATGAAACTGATCAGAGAAGTTGCATCTATTAGTAGAAATCATATGTAATTCTAGAACAAATTACAATATCTGAAAATAAGATCTCATTGGATGCATCTAAAAGCAGACTGGTCATAGCAGAAGATGGGACTAAGGAAATCGAAGGTCAACAGAAAATGTCTGATCTGAAGCAGAGGTAAAAATGAATTAAAAAAAAACAGATCACAGTTTAAAAGAAATGTTGAAACAAATAAATATCCCAACACAGGTATAATTTGAATCCCAAATGGAGAGGCGAGAAAGTGAAAATAGGACAGAAGCAGTAATGGAAGACAGATGGCTGAAAATTATTTAAAAATTTGATGAAACACTTTAACCCAGAGATTCAAGATCATCAGTGAAGCCTAAGCAGAGTAAAGACAAAACCACACTGTATTAATTTGCCAAGATTTCTGTAACAAATACCACAGACTGGTTGGCTTAAAAACAGTAATTTTATTATCTCAATAGATTGGAGGCTAGAAGTCCAAAATCAAAGTGTTGGCAGGTGATGCTTTTCTCTGAAGTCTGTCATATTCTAGTGGTGGCTTACAAGCAATCCATTACTTAATTTCTGCCTCATCACATGGCGTCATATGCTGTCTGTCTCCTCTTTACATGTCCAAATTTCTTTTGCTTTTAAGGAATTCCTGGGTCATATTGGGTCAAGTCCCACCTGGAATCAGTTTAGTCTCACCTTAACTAATAACATCTTCAAAGATCCCATTTACAATTGGGTTCATATCCACAGGTTTGGAGTTTATGACTTGAACTTATCTTTGTGGGGACATGATTCAATCTATAACTGTCTGCCCCTGGACCCCAAGGAAACACATTCACTCAATCCCCACAACCATAAAGCATTGCGCCATTTCATTAACAACTCTAAACTCAAAATCCAATCCAAATCAATTATGGTGTAGTATATCTTGGAGAAAAATTCCTCTCCATCTGCAGACCTATGGATCCTAAAAAACAAGTTATTTGCATTCACAATACAATGGAAGGGCAGGCATTCTCATCTCAAAAGGGAGAGATTGGAAGGAAAAAGTGGGTCACTGGTCCCAAACAAGTCCAAATTCCAGCAGGGCAAATTGCAATTGATTTCAAAGCCTGAGAGTAATCTGTGGCTTGATGCTTTATCCTCTAGACTTGCTGGAGTAGCAGCCCTGCATTTTCCAAGTATCAGGGCACTGGTCTCATCTTCTCTGAATACCTGGGTGGTAGCTACAGTCTCCCAAAATACCAAACTGTTAAAAATGTGAGTCGAACACAAATCTTAAAAGCAGTCAGATGTGAATATTCTCGCTGACCTGATTTTGTGATAATCAGGGTAGGCTAAACATTCGCTATATTAGAAACCACGCATGTGTCCCCAGACCTAGTTTTTCTCCTGAGGTCTGGTTTTTAGAATACTGGTGATAAACTAAGCCTGATTTATTATATGACCATCCTATATGGGAAAAAACTGTAACTCTAGGTACCTTTGGCCAAGCTTAAGACATATAGCAGGGGGACAGATGTGGCTCAAATGGTTGGGCATCTGTCTCCCATATGGAGGGACCTGGGTTCGATCCCCGAGACCTCCTGGTAAAAATTTTTAAAAAGAAAAATATAGAAGGCGCATGGGCTACCAGGCCCTGTGCGCGGTTGCACCGGTGAGCTGTCAGGCCCTGCAAGCCTCGCAGCAAGATGATGACATAACAGGAGAGAGACATAAGGGAGAGCCAAGACGAGACATGCCGAAAAACCAGGAACTAAGGTGGCATAGGCAATAGACGCCTCTCTCCCACATCAGAGTTTCTGAGGATCAAATCCCAGGAAGACAGGAGTTGAAGGATGAGAGGAGAGGGCAGGAAATGGACACAGAGAGTTGCCCAGCGAATGGACACAAAAATAGCAAAAATGGGGGGGGGGTGTAAAAATGAATAAAAGTAAATAAATAAATAAATCCTTTAAAAAATGTATAGGGGAGGAAGATACAGACTATAGTTAGTAGTAATACTATGACGATGCTCTTTTATAATTTGTAATTTGTGGTGGGGTGATGTGTGGGAGCCCTGTATGATGTTATGCATGTTTGTTTTGTAAGTTCACAATGTTTACTGAACACTTATAGTTTATGTACGCTCATGTATGAATGATATACGTCAATAAATTGTTTAAAATTTTAAAAAGTAGCCAGAAAAAAGGAAGAGTATATTCAAGTGATCAAATAGAATATTGATGACTTTTCCACAGAAACCATGGAATCCAGAAATCAATGGAATGGCATCTTTAGAGTGCTAAAAAAAACAAACAAAACAGCTAGCTTATAGCCCTATAACAACAAACATACCTTAAAAAATGACGGCAATATAAAGATATTTTCAAACAAAAAATTAATTGCTGAAAGTCCAGCAATTTTAGTATTAAAAAAATACTAAAGGAAATTCTTCTAAAGGGAAATGATCCCAGATGGAAACATGAAACTCTAGGAAATAATGAGTAATATGGGAAATAATGAATAATACTGGAAAGGGTACAGTATGTCGGTAGATTTAAAATACATTAATTAAGAAATGATACTATCTTGTGAGGTTATAAGATATGTAGAAATAAACAACAGTAGTACAAAGGAAGTTAAACTTTTTTAAAGTTTTGAATTCATAGCACAGTGGTAAATGTCCTTTACTTATAAAGAATCAAGGATACATATTAAAACCTGTAGAGAAATCAGACATATTAATGCAAGAAAGTATAATAAATATGGAATAAAAATTTGATTAATCCAAAAGATGTCAGGAAAAGATTAATAAAGAACAAAGAACAGATGGAGTATGAAAAAATAAATAAGATAATGAAATGAAACCCAACTCTATCAGTACTTCCATAAATGTAAATAGAATAAGCACTCCAATTTTAAAACAAGATCATCAGACTGGATTAAAAAAAATGAGGTATATTTTGTTTACAAGAAATATACTTCAAATAAGCACTGTTTGTCTTTAATTAGTTCGATATTTCTTTTATTTGCTCTACTTTGATTTGCTAAGGATGAAACAAGAAGATTTAATAGGTTTTTGACACTTGAAATTTTTCTAATTTTGATTCAGTTGCTTTTATTGAGAAAGAGGCTGCCCTGATATTATTTGACTTTTATGCTGGTGGATAATGCAGTGATCAGGTGCCGAACCTAAAATGAAGAAAGGCAGTTCCCAGTTTGCTAATGACAAGCCCCAAAGTTAAAATATGCATGCTAACACTAAAATATAGGGATGTGACATGGAGCAGAGTAGAGCTTGGGAGATTACAAGGGCAGCAAGGACCCAGAGGAGAGGAAAGTTACTGGAAAACACAGCAGTAATAGAGAATGAAAAATGAGGTTTAATAGAGCGAACGTTAGAAAAAGGATTTAAGTGCCTCTCCAACACTCAAATAAGTAGATTTCTACAATATTAGTGCCTTGGGCAGCTAAATAACTTTGAGAAGATCAAAGCCCAAGTACCCAGAAACCTGTGTTGCAGGGAAGAAAATGGCTTAAAGAGGGGCGAGCTGGGAAGGTTTACAGAAAATCTCTGAGGTGAACACAGTCCGATGGTAGAATCCGAGAAGCACCCACAGGTCTGAAAGCCAGGGCTGAAGTGGAATAGGAAACAAGTACAAGTTAGCAGCCTGTGAACCAGAGGGGGCCCATAGAGATGTTTTATTTAACCTGCACAATATTTTGCCTTTTCCTTTTAAATATTTGAATTAATTTGCATGAAGAACAGATTTAGCATAAAATTGAGTCAATTTAAAATATTGGATGATATAGTCAATATTATTCCATCTACTAGACACCAATGAGACCAATATTTTAATTTCCTATTTAAAGGGAGTTATTGGGGAAGTGGATGTGGCTTAAGTGATTGGGCTCCTGTCTACCATATAGTAGGTCCAGAGTTCAATTCCTGGGGCTCCTGGTGAAAGGCAAGCTAGCCCGTGTGGCAAGCTGGCACAGCAAAATGACGCAACTAAAAGAGACACAGAAGAGAGACAATAAGGGATACAGCAGACCAGGGAGCTAAGGTGGTGCAAGAGATTGAACTTCTCTCTCCACTGCGGAAGGTCCCAGGATCAGTTCCCGGTGCTGCCTGAAGAGTAGACAAACAGATACAGAAGAACACACAGAGAGTAGACAGAGAGCACAAAACAATGAGGCGGGGAGGGTAGAAAAATAAATCCTTTTTTTAAAAAAGGGGAGTTTTTGGGTTGTTAATAATGCATAATATTAAGATCAAATTCACTATATGTTTTTCTCTGTTAAAGTAAATTATAGATTGGGACTTTGTGGATTGTCTTAGGGAAACCAACCACTTGGCTTAACATAGCTTTAATGGACAAATTACCAATTAACTTACAATGATCTCTTTGTAAGTTATAGAATATTCCAAGTGTGAGCAAAAATTTACTTACACATGTGTAGGATCTTATGTTTAGTGGATAAGTTTCCAAGGAGGGATAGTCTCATTTCCAAGTAAGTATAATTAGAAATTACTTGACAATAATAAAGGGTGGAAAATTCACTAACTTTACTTATTTGAATGTGAATAGTTATGTGAGGAGGTTTAAGCAGGGTAAATAATGCATAGAGTTTTATAGTTGCTTAAAACAATATACTGAGAGAAATTAATTTGTGGGCTATAAAATAAGCAGAATTAGGGTAAAATAGTATACCAAACAATTTAGCATTTTTTTAAAGCCACTAAATTTTATGTGTATTTTTTCCTTCCCCTGATTTCAAAATGAATAGGGAACATGTATACAAACATTAAAAAGTAAGTAAAAATAAAGCTTACTGCAAGGACTTTGCCAATTCTTGCTCTCAGATAGCAGCACTGTTTATACATCAAAGATCATCTCTTGTCACATTTTTATCTTAGCTGACAAGCTGTAAAGATGTCCTTAAAAAGGAAAAGAAGTATAAATGTTAAAGTGTCTTCTTACCAACTTGAATGGGAGAAAATGCACCTGCTGGTGAAATTCTTTCCTAAAATGGTAAAGAGATTATTCTGTGAATAATGTACAAGTCTCACTCCTACTAAGCTGCTTTGCTTAGAAATCTCATAGGACTACATACTTACTTAATAAAGGTGTGATATAGCATAGAGTGACCTTTTAGAAACCTGGGGTGATCATATTCACAAAAGAACAGCACTCCACCAAATGTATGGACAAAAGGAAGTCATTTTCTGAGTAAGTTGTTTGTAGGCTGATGGACAGTTTACCTTGAGCATAAGTCTTGGCTGCTACTGAAGAAAAACCTGTGTATGACTTAAAGCCTTTCCTCCACAAGCACAAGAGGACTAAGTGCTTCTGGAGCCTCTCTCCCTGCCAGCCCCAGCCCTGTGCTCCACCGTTAGTCGGGGAAAGAGGCTGCCTGCTGCTGCCTGCTCTTAGTGGGTTCAGGCTTACATTTTTGACTATCGTGTGCAGCTCTGCTGGGCTCAAGGAGAGCAAATGTAATATTTGTGAAATTCATCACAACTTATCAAATATTAGGGAAAAATCAGTACTTAGACAAGTATTAAGAATAGTCTCTCACTGCAAGAATTTAACAGTCTAGTTCAGTGATAGCTGTGGCAATATTTAAAACAACTGTATATGTAGTAAGAGTTCTGAAAACATATTCCAAATTGTTGTGGGAATATGAGGAAGGATTCTTCCTGGACCTGCCTTTAGCAAGAACATTTTAAGACTTTTGTAGATCTGGAAACCCTCCTTTTTTGGAAGCCCCAATCCAAATCATATCAAACGTGTTAAAATGTAACCGCATTCCACTAACTTTTGATAGACCTTTGGAAGCTTGTACGTCTTTGGCACTGTGCCCATAGGACTGAATGAACAAAACAAAGCCTCCTGTAAGAGAGTGTGAAAGTTGTGAATAGAAAATATTTGAGTCAATATTTTAAGACAGCACAGTTTTCTCAAGCTGGGGAAGAGGAAGGAACAGATTAGAAAATGGGCACAGCATTTTCAAAGTCCTTGAGGAAAGGTAACACTAGTGCTGAGCATAGTAAAAGCAGCAAAGGTTTTGAAAATTATCAGGTGATTACCAAGGATCTTGTATTTTATTCTGATGGAGGAGGCATCACCAAAGTGTTGGTAAGCAGCTGAGGGACTTGAAAGCCCACTCTGGGAGCAATGAAGGTACTTTTAAGTGAGATGGAGTCTATCTAGTCATAGGTAAGGAAAACACGCCCTCAGTTCTTGGGGTCCAGCACACCATCACTGCAGGAGCCCCTGAAGATTTCCGCAAGCTGTGCGAGGTCCAGGTTGTGCTTGGGCGGCAGAAATCTGACCTTGGACAAGCTGACGACTGTCCGTAAGACCATGAAGTCCCGCTCTGCCTCCGCGTCTACCTTTACACGCAGCCGTGTTAAAGAGACAGTGCTCCTCCTGTGGCTTCACAGAGCCAGCGAAGCCCACATGGCTCATTTTTTCTGATGCCAGGGTGCCACCCCCTGGGCCACGGCTGTGTCTCTCCCAACAGCTGAGATTGCAGCATTCACAGTTTGCTCTGATTAGCTTGTCCCCATGTGAAACTCGTGCGGTGCTTCACAATTCAAACTGGAGCAGCAATCACTGTTTCTAATCAAACCAGCTCTCCATCTGGGACTGCCTACTGCTTATTACCTTGAGTTTGCTGAATTATACCTCATTCTGTAGCCAAAGTGTGTGAAGTTAAAAATTATTGGCCTGAAACTCAGCTTTGGATTTGAGTCTTGACTTTGACACTAACTCAGTGTATGAACTGCTGCTTTTTAAGCTTCAGTTTTCTCTTCTACAAAATAACAAAAATAGGTTAAATGATGTTCAGGATTCCCTTTCCCAGGCTTATTATTGTATAGGAACTTTTCGTTCAATATTGAACCTAACAGGCATGCCCATTGCAAAAAAGTGTACATCTACACTGTCGCGATCACTTAAGAAAATTAAGAGTACATTTGCATGTTTAACAATAACTTTGCTTGTCTTTACACTCTGAGAAGGGCATTCTCCCTTTTAAAATTCTAGGGCTCTCCCAAGAGAAAAGTAAAGGCTTGTATTTTATCGGCGCGGCTCTAATTCTTGCCTCATATGTTAACAATGTTGCTGACATATTTGGAGGGGTGGATGAGGGGTGCGAGTGGCAGATCTCTCCTTCCCCCTTCTGTTTTCACTTTTCAGCGCTGTAAGCTTGTGCTGTGCTAGGTACGTCCACAACAGGTGTGCTCCTGGTTGGTGGATGACGGGAAAGAAGTCCAAAGAAATTCAACTAGCAAGAGCTTCTAGAAATTTATTTCCAAATTCACTCAAACTTTGTTTATAAAAAATTTAAAAAAAAAAATGTTTCCCTAAGAAAGACTATCAATAAATCTGATAAGTTCATTGTTCATGTTAACCAAAACCTTTTTGGAATATGCCAAGTCAGAAGGGTTTTTGTGTTGGGTGTAGAGTTCCCACAGCAGGACCCACTTCCTAGTCACTGTCAATCTTATCGTACAGATCTGAACATCCATTCAGAGGTTAAAACGCCTTTTAATAAAATGCAATACAGCAAGAGATCAGAACAAACATTTCTATTTTATGTCAGTTTGCTGCACAAGCCATTTTTCAAAGCTTGACAACAACTGAAGTTCTAGCTATCAGCTAATTCCAAAACTATTTCATTTAACCTTGCTCTTGCTAGAAACTATTTTAAGTGATTGCATTTTGTATTTTCTATTATAATTGATTACAATTGCACCATAAAGCAACTGCTGAAGATGCACCTTTTTACTCTCCATATCCACCTTTTGAGCATTTTTTCCTGAATATTTAAAGGCATTTATTGATTGGTTCATTAGATTGCAAAGCTCTTTCCATGAATAGGCTAAATGGGTAGTTGAAAGCCTCCAACTCTAGGATATATTATATGTTAGAAAAGCTACCAAAGACAGAGCCATTCTTATCTCCCTCTTGCTAATTATCATTTCTTCTTCTCCACTGTTTATTGCCCTGGTCTGGAAAGAGTAATCCTTGACACAAATTATGTCATGGGCTTACTCTGCTGTAAAAGTGAATGTACCTGGTACAATTGAATTGAAGATGTCTAAGGGCAAGGAGGCTAAGATGACAGATAATGGAGTGGAGATGTTACATAAAGCAGCATTTAAGACATAAGGGAGTGAGAGGGGCAAATATATTAATCTATGTTTTCTAAGGAGAAAGGGTCTTTTGTTACTATTGGCAGCTACAGACCTGGATTTTATTGTGATGTGCTGCAAGGTAAAAATTTTTACCAAGGAGGGAAAACCTTTATGTCCATTGCATTCAGTGATTCAGTGGACAAGAAGGTGAAGGATAATTTTTGAAGCATTTTAAAGAGATACTGGGAAGAGATAGAGATGAGGGATATTTGAGTAGCCACTATGTGAAGAAGGATGTATAGACAGGATGTTGAGAGCACTTTTCTATCTGTAATAATACAGACGTCTCTATTTCACTTAAGAGCCCTTAGTACTTAGTGTTTCTTTTGAATGAGAACAGGCATGAAAGCCCAGCTTTTATTGGATTAAACACCTTTCACTGGCTTTTCCCTTTTTCTTGTGGCTTTTACTATTATGTTACTAAAGTATACTTGTAGTTTTCTTCCATAAGACTTAAAGAGGTTCTTATGTAAAAGGGGAGAACTACTTCAAAACTTTTGTCATTTGTATGCAGGGAACTGACTAAAGATGGGGGTGGGGGATAGGGAATACCTTCTATTTTGATATAAATTAATTACTAAGATATAAATTATAGCAGATAAAGATGTTAAGGATTTGTTTTTAAGGAAGAGAAGGAGGCAAAGCAGAAGGTGCAGAGAAAGAAGAACATATATTTATATATAAAAAGCTAATGAACAATCCAATGCCCATGTTGGTACCAAAGAAAAGAAGCCCATTTAGATTTTCATAAATATAAACTAGAGCTTTATCAAAACCACAAGATGAATCAACTGAATTAAGAAGACACCATTTGCTAGAAATAATAAAGCTAAATTTGAAAGAAAAATAAAATATATGGGCAAACATTTTGTTAAGTTATATGTTAACTGGCTCATAAAATTAACCTCTAGAAAATGGAGTTCAACTCTCCACATACCACATTATTACATAAGAAACTTTTATTTTGGTTTTAATACCTTTTATGTCTAGAACAGAATGGACAATGGCTAATTAGTTGGCATTTATGTCAACAAAAAAAAGAGCTAAAAAATAAAATAGACCAGGGACAATTAAAGTTGTCAGAGATTTCAAGATATCGCTTTTCAATTTTTGTTGTAAAGATATTTAAAGTGAAAGGTGAACTGAACAAATATTAATATATCTTCTAATTTCTTGATGAAATCAAATATCATAAATACATTTAAGAAATTCCACTGATGGATTTAGAAGTTTACTGGCATACCTGGTTGTATCTTAATTAATTGATTTTAAAAACCCTCTGAAAAGAAAATGCAAAGAATAAATATCAAGAAGAATTTTGGTGGATAAGACAAAGCATCATTTAAAACTGTAGACTACAAGTAAATATAATCATATATGTTTTTACTTCATTCAAGCCAGGAAAACAATAACTCTAAGGAAAATACCTTCCCTAAGTCCTTTTAATCTGAGTTTCTAGGTGACTGAAAGAAAGAAAAATTCCCATTTGCCAGAGAGGAAGTTAACTGTAAATCTTTGGCAGGGGCAGTCAACCATCAGCTCTACTGCCAGCAGGAATGTCATGAAATCACTGGCTTCACATAGGGCCCACATCTTCTATCAGGTTTAACATAGAAAATATGGAACAAAATTCACTATGTATTACTTCTCCATTTTGGAAGGGGACGTGTAAGTTTCCTTGGAAGATTAGTATCAAATGAGGGCACTTGGTTAACACAGGAGTAGAAACATTGAAGTTTCTACTCTGGGAAGATCTCAGGATATGAAGTGACAGTGATCTTTTAGACTTAAGTGATGTCACTTATAAATATGAAAACAATATAGTTCTAGTAGGCATAATTCCATTTTTTTCCTTAAACATATTGTTATTTTGGATTTCCTTTTTGTCATCATCTACTCAAGTGTCCTGATGTGACGTAATGACCTGGGCTAAATTAGTCACTCATTAGCTCATCGAACATTTGTTGAGCACCTACTGTGCTCTGGAAATGTTCCAACTGCTGGAGTTACAGCAGTGAACAAACAGAGATTCTTCAAACATCAAGTTTATTCACAAATGCAAGAGACAGGCAATAAACACAAATTAATACAGGGTAGAGGCTCAGATAGAGATAAATGCTGTGAGGAAAAATTAAGCAAGATAATAGGATAGAGAGTGACCAGAGGTGCTATTTTACATTAGATTAGTGAAATCTTTCTGATAGGGTGACTTTGAAGCAGGTATCAAATGAAGTAAGGAAGAACCACATAAAAATATCAGAATGAAGAATATTTCACTCAAAGCAAATAGAACTGCAGAAGTCTCATAATTAGAATGTTTATGGAATGTTTAGTGAATGATTAAGAGGCACGTGTGGATAGAGAAGAGCAGGGAAAGTGAGAGAGAATGGTAGGAATTGAGGTTGGTAGACAGCTGTGACCGCATCCTTATTATGATGGGAAACCATTGGATTTATTCTGAAGAGCTCACTGATGCTATCAGCTTTAGGTGTTATGGTATCAACATTTTCACTAAGAGAAGGCCCTCCTGAAAATATCAGTGACAGGCCATACTACTAACTATATGAATTATGAGGTCTAGAGCCGACACATGACCCTGAGATACCTTTTTATCCTTGGGAAAACAAATCAAATCAAGATTCCCATACCATGTGGCTATAGATAGAAAGCCTTTGGTTGCTATTGTTGCTGCTGTTTTTGCTTTTTCCTATGAGTAGAAAGAAGACATTTTAACTCCAGACTCTGTGATCTCCATTTGTAACGCATATCCCCTCCCTCCCTTCCTTGCTTCCTTTCTTCCTCTATTACATAAGCATTTATTGAATCTTTATCCTGTGCCAGGTGCAGTGACCAAAACAAATTTGGTGTCCAATATTAGGAAACTGGTGTAGTGATGTCCCTTAAAATCTAGGAACCATTTGCAAGCTTCATGGTGGTGATGTGATAGTTGATATCTGCCACCGTTTAATTGGAGACAAAGCATCTGACAACTCAGCAGTTTGGAGTCAAGGTATTTTTTAAAACTCATCTAAGTATAAATGATATTCCAAACGTTTATTTCTTGAATGAACAGGATAATCACATCTTCTGATATCAAAGTATAATATCACAAGGAGGGATATGCTAAGCTCAGTGAAAATAGATATTCCATAATAGATGGAAGACTTTCTACTCAGATATGAAGATTTGAGGAATAGAATGTATGATCCATCACATTGTAGATCAACCAACAGTTGAATTGCTAACCTATTCATCAAGAACCTGATTTTCACCACCAAGGTGAAGGAAATTTACTCAGATGGAATTTTTACCATTAGAAGCCTTGTACAGCATTTCCTCTCTTAGGATTCAAGTAGAAATAGGCCATACTATTTTTTTCCATTAGTATCATTTCTATACGCTTATTTATTTTAACAGCTTTATTTGAGGTATAATTAACACATAATAAACTGCACATTTAAAATGTGTAAATTGATACTTTGGCATTTAAATACACCTATAAAACCATCAACATAATCAAGATAATAAAGAGGTCCTTCACCACCCCCTTAAAATAATTATTTTGCCTGCTTTGTAATCCCTCCCTTTTGCCTTTTTCTGCCCCCTAGCCCTGTCACCAGGAAACCACTAATTTCCTTTCAGTCACTGTAGACTGGTGTGCATATCTTAGAATTTTATGTAAATTAAATCATAGATTATGTCCTTGTTTTGTCTGTTTCATTCAACATAATTATTTTAGATGTATCCATATTGTGCTGCCTATCAATAATTCATTCCTATTTACTTCTAACATATCTCAATTCATGGATATTTCACAATTTGTTTATCCATTTATCATCTGGGTACTTCTTTAGCTGCAGTCCACAATTTTTAATATGTTGTTTTTATTTTTATTCAGTTCAAATTACTTTTTAATTTCCTGTTTGATTTATTCTTTGGTCTATGGGTTATTTAGAAGTATCTTATTTCATTTTTAAATATTTGATGATTTTCCAGATGTCTTTTTATTTCAAATTTATTCATTATGGTAATAGAACATACACTATATGACTTGAATCCCTTTAAATTTATCGAGGCTTGATTTATGTCTCAGATATGGTCTGTCTTGGTAAATGTTCTGTATGCACTTGAAAACAATGTGTACTCGCTACTGTTTAGTAAAGTGTTTTATAAATGCCTACTGAGCAATTAGGTTGATATTGTTGACCATGACTTCAATATATTTACTGATTTTTTGTCTACTTATTCTTGCAATTATTAAACATCTGTCTATTTTTCCTTATATTTCTAAGTTTTCATTTCATATATTATGAAGCTCTGGTTTTAGGTAGAAAATGCTTAAGATAGTCATCCTTTCTTGGTTAGTGGACTCCATTATCATTATGAAATGATATTTTTATTCTAGTAATATTTGTATTCCTAATATTATTCTTTGCTCTGAAATCTAATTTGTCTGATTTTAATATAGGCCCTATAATTTTCTTTTGGTTAGTATTGGCACACTTTATCTTTTTTTCTGTTATTCTACTTTTATCTATTTATTTTATATTTAAAATTAATTTCTTCTGAGATGCATATAGTTGGGTCTTGCTTTTTTATCCAATTTGCAAATCTCTGCCTTTTAATATATTTATTAATATGGTTGGGTTTAAACTCATATCTTTTTATTTGTTTTCTATTTGTCCCATCTGTATTCTCTTAGCTCTCTTTTTTCTGACTTATTTTGGATTATTGTGTTGTTGTTGTTTTTTTTAGGATTCTGTTTTATCTCATTTGATTTCTTATTAGCTCTATTTTTTGTGTTATTGTAGTGGTTGCTTTAATATTTATGTTATGTAACTTAAAGTTCTTTTAAGATTTTTCCTTTATCACTAGTTTTCAGCAATTCAATTATGATGTGCCTTGGTGAAATTGTCTTCATGTATCTTACGCTGTTTGTTTAGTTTCTTGAATCATGGGTTTATAGTTTATATCAAATTTTGGGGAAAAGCCATTATTTCTTCAAATATGTTTTCTACCCCTCTTTCTTCTCTCCTGTAAATATCCAGTTACATGAACATTCAGTTGCTTGAAATTGGTACACAGTTCACTGATGCTTTGCTTATTTGAGGTCTGCAAATTCACCAAAAAAATTTTTTGCAATGCTATTCTGTTTTTATCCCATTATATTTTTCATCTCAGATACTATATCTCTTATCTCTAAAAGTTTTATTTGGATCTTTTTTCTATTTTATATGTCTCTACTTAACATGTTTAATCTTTCCTTTAGCTTCTTGAACATATGAGATACAGCTATAGTAATTGTTTTAGTGTCCTTATCTACTATTCTATCATCTTTATAATTTCTGTGTTTGTTTTGATTGAGTTTTCTTCTCACTATAGGTCACATTTTGTTGCTTTTTTGTATGTATTGTAATGTTTTATTAGATGACAGACATTGTGTTTTTACCTTGTTGGGTGCTAGATATTTTTGTAATACTATAAATATTATTGATCACTGTTTTATATAAGGTTATTTGGAAATATTTTTATTCTTTCAAGTTTAGATTAAGGATTTTCAGGCAGTAGCAGAGAAGCTTTTAGTATAGAACTAATTTTGCTCCATGTGTTCGTTTGGAACTGTATGTATCCCAGAAATCATGTCCTTAAAGCTAATCCATTCATGTGGGTATAAACCTATTATAAGTAGGAACTTTTGATGAGGTTACTTCAGTTAAGGCATGGCCCAGGGTGGGTCTTAATCCCCTTACTAGACTCCTTCATGAGGGAATGAAATTCATACAGAGAGAGAGAAAGTCACAGAAGCAAGAAGCTGAAAGCAACAAAACCTGGGAGAGAAGGGAGAGGCTAGCAGATGCCTCCATGTGCCTTGCCATGTGGCAGAGGAGCCAATGATCACCAGCAGCCAGTCTTCGGGAAGGAAGCATTACCTTGATGATGCCTTGATTTGGACATTTTCATGGCCTCAAAACTGTAAGCTTGTAAGCTAATAAATTCCCATTGTTTAATCTAAAACCATTTCATGGTATTTGCTTTAAGCAACCTAGGAAGCTAAACACTCTACTACTGAGGCAAAGCCCTCCTGATTACTCTAACTAGGGGAATTATAAAAATTTCCCCTTTTACTGGTGGGAAGAGAAACTATTCTCAAACTGATGTAGTATCAAAGGATTGTTCCCGCTAATATTTTGAGTGGTTCTTTCCCCAACCTCTGGTATTTATTCAAACCAGTACCTGTCAGTACTCAGCTGAATACTCAAGGGAACTTCTACAAATCTTTGGTGTTCTTTTTTTTTTTTTTTTTTAAGCTACAGTCCATCTTTTAATTTTATTTGAAAAATTCCTGACATGACAGAACTGAAATGTATTAATATTCCACTCTTATTTTTCCATGACAAATAGAAAATAATTTCATGAGCCAAAAAAACCCACAAAACAAAAAACAGGGAGAAACTTATAAAACTAAATATGGATCTCAGTTGAACAGAGAAAGGAATTAAAATGCTTTAATTAAAAAACCACAAGTAGATGATAAATGTGTAGGAACTGAAAATTTACAAACTATTTAAAACCTGGACTTGCTGACTGTTCAGAAACTACACAGATGGATCAAGGGTGGTAGGAGCAGCAGAAAGGGATTATGATGAATCTGCACTGGTCTAGCTGAGCCCCACTCCACCAGTCTCAAGGAAAGCCTGACACTGATTAGATACTGAGCCAGACTAATACTGGCAGCAAATCCAGTGATGGTAACCTGCCTGTCAGATTGTAGCCGGATTTTGTCTAGGTCCTTGGCTAAACTGCAAGAAATGAATTTCAAGAGCATGCCACGTTGATTAGGCCAGTAATTTATTAAGGCAGGGAGGGAAGAAAAATGGGAGAAAATAACAGATCATAGGTCCCAGAGAGAGAGGAAGGGGCCGAAAAGTGATAAAAAAAGGCCGATTTACAGACTACAATTGCCCATTATAGATTATAAATGCCCAGGTTTTACTTGCGTGTTGATCTGTGCAGGGGGGGATATGGTGAGAGCAGGGCACAGAAGGCAAGAACAGGGGTCAAAAGGCAAGAGAGAGCAAAAGGCCTTTGCGATAGCTTTTTGAACCATTAATTACTCTGCCCCTTTGTTAATGGCAGGAGAGGAGTTCCACCTGTTTGCTGTTTTGATTGATTACCCCACCCATCAATTCCCTGGGAGGGTCCAATGATAAGGCCCCTGGAGAATATCTGGGGCTTCTCCTGGCTTCTGGAGGAAATCTTGCTCCAAATGGGAGAATCTCACAAGGGTCTCGTGAAGGAGACTGTTGCATCACCAACTGGTGAAGCTTGGTCAAATCTGGCTTTGGAATGGCATACTGCCCTTGAATGGTATAAGCCTGGCCACCTGCAAAGATGACCGGGAACTGGACGGCTTGAGCCAGTACAGGATGGTCACGCCCTTGGGGGGACGTGACCATGGAGATCTGTCTGACACACTCACCGATGGATTGTGGAATTCCAGCATAGTGGTGGCCCGCTCAGTTGAGCTGGGGAGCACATTCCCTGACACCTGGACCTGAGCCCTTGTACTCTCGTATTTCCTGGATCTTGCAACCACCTTTCCCAATGAGAGAGCAAAACTGACTAGCAGGGACCACCAGCCTCAGGGTGACTGGGGTCTACTGCCAGCTGTGCTATCAGTCATAGATCTGCTGGTTCCTCTTCCAGTTTGTCAACAATCATTGCAAAGGCTTTAAAGATGGCATCGGTGGGTCCAACCAAAGTGATCATTCTCAGGACGATTCCCATTTCAGATGCTGATCCATGCCCCACTTTCCTCATGCATCTTCTTACCTGATTCTCCTTTCTTTCCGATGATGCTGGTGGCGGGGAGGCGGCAGAGAGGAGAGGGCAGGAGGAGGAGGGGGGGCGGGGGAGGAGAAGGAGGAGGCAGCTTTATAGCACTACAGCTCTAGCTCCTCAACTCAGGGAGAATGATGGGCCTCTGTGCTTAGAAACTTACTATGTTTGACACCATCATTTGTTTCCTGTCTCTCAGGGCTCACTATCCTCCATTGCCTTCTGTCCAATGTCTTAAAAATCATGATTTTGTATATTTAACAGATTTAAATATTTTATTACATATAAGAAATAAAACAACTCCGTTTGTCTAAAATAACTCATGATAGTAACTAAACTAAGAAATTAGATTTTAATAAAAATAATCAATGATACTAACAATCCCTTCTACAATTGAAATCAGGAGTCAAAAAGGCTCATTATCCTTGTGTTTTCAATTTTATTAAAATATTTTCCTTTTTCTTCAGTATTTTATTATGAATGAACTCATGAATTGTTTAATAATGGATCATTACATTTTGTGGAAAATTTTATGTGGGACTTTGAAAATTTTATTATATAAGTTAAATATTTCCTCTAGGTATGACCCTTTTCATGGTCCCTAAGATGGCATGAGGGCTTAGTGTTTACAAAAAGTGTTTCTTCATTTCTTGATTTATGCATTTGATGAGATAGCCAAAAGAACTGCCAGAGTCTCATTATCTGAAAATAGTTTTGGGGGGGACAAAAACTATCAGGCTCTGTCTCTTTATAAATTCTGCTTTGGAGAGGAAAAGCTAACCTAGTGAGAGAAAAAACATTATATGAATTTATCAGGGAACATACTTTATGTTTATAAATTATAGCTTATAACTTATATACTTCAGTACAGTACAGTTTCGTGTATAAAGTCCAGAAGTTATGAACAAACATTAACTGCCTACATGTATTCGGCAACAGTTTCCTCAAGAAGATTCTTTTTTATGTTTTTAATTACAGAAGCCATTTAAAATGGAGTTTTCATTTTACCTGCACTTTTTTGTATCTATTCAAATAATAAATCATTGGCAAATGCTCCCACCATCAAAAGTAAACTGGCTCTCTACAGTCAGAATAAGAGTGTTAAAATTTGCTAGAGGGACGTGGATGTGGCTCAATTGATTGGGCTCCCGTCTACCATATGGGAGGCCCTGGGCTCAATTCCTAGGGCTTCCTGGTGAAGGCAAGCTGGCCCGCGCTCGCGGAGAGCTGATGCGCCCACGCCCGCGGATGGCACGGCAAGATGACACAACAGAGGGAGACAAACAGACACAGAAGAACGCACAGCGAATGGACACAGAGAGCAGACAGCGAGCGCAAGCAGTAAGTGGAGGTGGGGAATAAATAAATAAATAAAGGCAATGCTAAAAAAAAAAGGCATTGATATTTAAAAAAAAAAAATTTGCTAGAATATTGAGGCTAAATCTTTCCAAATTTGTCCCAAAGCATTTTTCACTTATTTAAGCCATCTCCATATTTCACTTAATTTTGATCTTCACAGATGTGGTACAGAAGTATGCGTCTACATCCATGACAAAAGCTGCGCTGACCCACTGAAACAGCCTTGCTTGCTATAGCTAAGTCAATTAATGGTTGTCAATCACAAGGCCCCAGAGGGATTTTCTCACGAGTTCAAGATCCATATAACCATCGGCCTTAACATTTGTATTTTGGATGTCTCAAAGCCTTCTCAAATTCAACATAGCCGAAACCAAATACATGGCGTTCATCCTTAAACCTGATCCTATCAAATGACAGGTACTATCATTTACCCTATCCCAGAACCCTACTCCCCCATCACTCCCTAAATATCATCCATATCAACATGCCATCAAGTTGACTTTGGTAATAGCCCCTACCTCTCTTTATTTTCCACTAGCTCATGCCATCTTATCTCCTCTCATCATCCATCAGTCCTTAAATATAATCTTCATCTCTTCCAATCTATTTTTTATATCTCAGTCAGAGCAATCTTTTTAAAACAAAATTTAATCATTTGTTGCAACCCACATACACAATCTGCTTGAAACAATTCAGCTTCCTATTGATCTTAGATTAAAACCCAGAAGCCTTGATGTGCTCTAAGGCTGGCCTAAAACTCTGCTTGTAAGTCTATACTCGATTCGTACACTCAAGACACACTGAGATACTTTTAGTTGCCTAAAGTGGCCTTCTTTCACAGAGCGTTTTTTTAAAGTAAACTTTATTTCAATTTCAAAAGGTAAAATAACAAGCAAAAGGCAGCTTAACAAATTATGGAAGTATTACTCTAAAATGTTCTGTCCAGGCACATTTATTTCATTTAATCCTAAAAACAAAATTGTTTCTCTAGTGCTCAGAAAGATATATAAATGAACACAGATTGGTTTATTGACATGACCAAGGTCTTGTTAATGAAGAAAAATGAAGAAAAAATGTTTAATTATATTCATATCTCATAACAGTAAACTTCATATTCTTTTTTTGACCTTTAGCATTGGTATCATACCTTCTTTGCCTTTGCTACCAAAATATTACAATATTACTATTAACCATATTCTATAAATTACATTGGTTGTATTTTCCCCATGCATTACCATATTAACACCTGGCAGTAGAAGAACATTCTTGTATTTATATTATTAATCGCAATCATCATCTACTACCAAAATGACTGTTATACAGTCCCTAGATTATCCTCTAGCTGATTTTCAATCAATATTAACCTCCCTAGTCTACCCCTTTCAGCCACAATCATATTTATAAATCAGCAGTGTTTGTTATATTCATTATAATGTGTTACGCTCAACTCTATTCATTTCCACGTATTTACAATTGACCTTATTGAACATTCTACATACATTCAGCATCAACTTCCCCTTCTCCACCCACATTCTTTCTCCTACTAAACTTTACTCTACAGTCCAACTCCATAACTTTACTCACTGTATTTAGTTCATATTAGTGAGACAATAAACTATTCATCTTTTTGTGTCTGGCTTATTTCAGTTAACATAATATCCTCAAGGTTCATCCATGTTGTCATGTGCTTCCCCAGTTCATTTATTCTAACAGCTGAGTAATATTCCATCATATGTATTCCACATTTTGTTTATACATTCATTGGTTGATGGGCACTTAGGTTGTTTCCATCTTTCAGCAGTTGTGAATAATGCTGTTATGAACATCGGTGTGCAAATATTTGTTCACATCCTTGCTTTCAGTGCTTTGAATATATTCCTAGTAGCAGGATTGCCGGATCATATGGCAGGTCTATATTCAGCTTCCTGAGGAACCACCAAACCATCTTCCACAGAGGCTGCACAATTTTACACTCCCACCAACAGTGAAGGAGAGTTCCTATTTCTCCACATCCTCTCCAGCAGTTGTAGCTTCCTGTTTTTCTAATAATGGCCGTTCAGTATGGCATGAAATGATATATCATTGCAGTTTTGATCTGCATTTCTCCAATAGCTAGTGATGTTGAGCATCTTTTCATGTGCTTTTTGGCCATTTGTATTTCCTCTTTGGAAAAATGTCTTTTCAGATCCTTTGCCCATTTTATAATTGAGTTGCTTGTCTTTTTTAAATTGAGTTGTGTGATCTCTTTATATAACATGGAAATCAAACCCTTGTCAGATATGTGGTTTCCAAAGATTTTCTCCCATTGAGTAGGCTGCCTTTTCACCTTTTTAACAAAATCATTTGAAATGGAAAAGTGTTTAATTTTGAGGTGGTCCCATTTATCTACTTTTTCTTTCATTGTTCGTCCTTTGGGTGTAATGTCCAAGAAACCACCACCTACTACAAGCTCTTGAAGGTGTTTCCCTATGTTTTCTTCTAGGAGTTTTATGGTTCTAGTTTTCATATTTAGGTCCTTGATCCATTCTGAGTTAATTTTTGTATAAAGTATGAGTTAGGGGTCCTCTTTCTTTCTTTTTTATATGGATATCCAGTTTTCCCCACACCATTTGCTGAATAGGCTTTTCTGACCCATTTTGAAGAACAGATTTAGCTCAAGTGGTTGAGTGCCTGCTTCCCATGTACGAGGTCCTGGCTTCAATCCCCGGTACCTCCTAAAAACAAACAAACCAATGAAAAAACAAACACTCATTGTGGAGCAGATATAGCTCAGGGGATCTTACCCTTCCAGATAAATTTGATAATTGACTTTTCCAATTCTACAAAGAAAGCTAATGGAATTTTTATCAAGATTGCATTAAATCTGTAAATCAGTTTGGGTAGAATTGACATTTTAATTAGTCTTCCATCCCATGAACATGGAATGTCTTTCCATTTATTTAGGTCTTCTTTGATTTCTCTTTACACTTAACAATGTCTTAGTTTTCTGAATACAGGTCCTGTATGTCCTTGGTTAAGTTTATTTCTAAATATTTGATTCTTTTATTCACTATTGTAAATGAAATTTTTCTGACTTCCTCTCACGTTGCTCATTAATGGTGGAAATGCTGCTGATGTTTGCGTATAAATCTTGTATCCAGTTGTGTTTTTACAATTATTTGCATTATTTAATTTCCCTTATTTTCTAAATGAGCATGTAAGCTCCTGGAGGGAGGAGACAATTCATGGCAGTGGGAATTACAGACCACCCAGCAGCAGCTTACATGGACTGAAGGATGGGAACCGGAAGACATGAAGGAGTCTCGCGGATTCTTCTATACATAGATGTGCCGAGTAGTACATGCTCCCACACCAGTACTCAAAGATTTGACCCTACAGAGTTTGTCCCTCCATCACCTCCCAAACTTAGACAAAGTCCTGAGGAATTGTCAGGAAAGCCCTGAATTGACTGAGATTATGTTTTTGCACCTTGTTATGTGAAGCTTCTGAAGATAAATTAAGTTGATTTATGGAAAAAGGAGAGAGTGAAAGAAAGTTTCTTCCAAACCCTAATTTAAAGTCTGAGATTTACATCTATTGTACTTTCATTATAAACTATAACAAAAACAACAATAACAATAAATCTCAATCATTACAGACACAAAGAAAAAATTAAATAAGGTGTCCATTGTCATCTTCTTTTTCCCTCTACATCTTTTTAGTTCTTCCTTTCTAAATCCCAAAGGAGAGGGAAAACAAGATGACAGCATCTGTATTCATGAAAACTTGCTGAAGTTGGCAAATGATGCTTTATCATTTTTAAAGCGAGTTTCACTAATCCCTGGTTAGGGAAATGGCAAATGCAAACTTTCAGCACGGATTCCCTCTCAAGCCAATTCATGAAATCCCTGCTGTATTTAGTTATGTAAATACTATTATAACAAAGTCTGTTAAAGGTTGCACTTGCGTTTTCATAAATGCAAACACAATATCTTTATACCAACATCTTCAGAGAATTGCAGTCTGTTCCTTGTTAGTGTTACTAATCTTTGTGTAGAACAAACAAACAAAAAAACATTATACACAGAGAGAGTGATGGGGCAACAGAAGGGAACCTTTTAGAATGTCAGGGCATAGTAATTATTTAGCATTTCCAGTCCAAAGAAAAGGCAAGTACATATATTCAGAATCGCTTCTAGATGAAGATGTATTAGACAGAGCTAACATTCACTGAGATCATTTACTCCTCCTGTGACACTTCAAAGGAAGGACAGTCACTCCTCTAAATATACTCCAACAATCACTATGTTTTGTCTATCAAAATTATAGGAGAAAATTTAGGTACCAGATTTAAGTCAATTTCGATGACATGTGTTTCATGTACAGCTATTTTTAGCATTCATTATTTCAACAAATATTTATAGACCACCTATTCTGTATCAGGCATTGGGCTATTTCCTGAGGATACAATAATGAGCAGGATAGAGCTCAAAATAGCAATAAAGAGTTCTATAAAAGCAAAATCACGTTTTGCACATCTCTGTTATTGGCCTGAGATACGTATCTCCTATGTGGGAGAAAAGAGTTTGAGATTACTAGGAAGACTTTTGCTGTGCATATCTGCGCCGTGAACTAATGACAACTCTAGACGTGAGTCAACAGATCTTTTGGGAATAGCCACAATCTGTAGGAGAAATGGTACACAGAGATAACAAGGAGCTTTAAGTGTTACGAGTGATTTCAGAGATATTAGTCAGACATGGCCTGATTTTAAAAAGTAGTAGAGAATGCTATTAATTCCCCAGGCAGGTGGTTGTGGCCTTGTTAGAACTTGAAGACTAGATTTAAATTTTGATTCTCAAGAGAAGAGCTGGAAAAGGAGAAGCATGGACATTGATTTTTAAGTTCTCTAACTTCCTAAACTGCCTTTGTACTTAAAAGAGGAAAGGACAATTATAGAAGTGGTAATAGCTCTGGCTATCAAGGCAGAGGCAAAATTAGATGATCACCAATGGACCCAACCCTCAATCTGCCAAAAATGTGGTGGCCTGAACCAACTTTGGGCTTTGGAAGGAGGCTAAATTCTAGAGCTAAATAATAAAAGGCCCTTTCCAATCCTAGAAAATTAATGTTCTAATTCAGCATTTCAGAGAAAAAGGCTACAAAATGGTCTCATTTTGGCTTGGCATACGATGAAGTTAGAGATTACATGTTAGACTATATTTGCAGTTGACCTTACTGAAGTCAAGAGAGGTTTGGAATGCTTTCGGAAGCCAGAAAGGGGTCCAAGAGTAGAACCATGATACTTTCAGGAAATAAAATGTCCTATTTGCACCCGCTTCTCTTTTCTCTAGAGGTTGCAAAGACTATTTGCATAGAAAGAAGTTCTGGCAAGAGTTTAAGATGGGGAGAGCTGCCATCACTTGCTGCCTTTAAGAAAGCACACTTGCTTAAACACACACAGCTATACATCTATTGAATGACCACCACAGGTGTATCTTGGTGCAAAGGAAGCGCCCTGTGGTTCTGAGGTCCAGGATAAGAGATGGAGGAGGAGGTGTGAATGAAGCCCTTTTACAAATGAAAACTGATTTTCTAACTTATTTACACTTATTTTGGCAATCTTCAAGGTATCCATCAAAATCCATTTCCTTCTTTATGGCTATATAACTGACCAGGTTACAATTCCAACCTCTCTTTCAGCTATCACTATTTATGTGACTAAATTATTCTCAGCAGAGTAGGAGTTGAATGGCATTTGTAAAACTTCTTTACTTGCTCTCTAGGAAATTGCTGTCTGGACTTCCTCTTTCTTTTCCTTTCCTGTGAGCTAGACCATGGATGAGACCACAACAAGCTCTGATCAGAAAGGAAAAAAGCAATAATAATGCACTACAAGGAGAAAGGTACATGAATCTTTGAATGAGCATTTGGAGCATAGCAAACATGTTACAGTCAAAATCTGAAGTTCTCAACTTGGAATAATTACACAGGAGAAAAAAAAATTCTATCATCTCTAAGTAATTGTAATTTGAAGTGTATTTATTTTAACTGTCTAGTGTTTACCCTAACTAATGTATTTATGCATCTGATATTGGAGAGGAGAGATAGGCAACAAACTATTCACATAGCCATGTGCTTCTTTCTGACAGGGATAAAAACAATTTTAGACAGCAACCTAGGACACACACTCTTGCAGTGGGGAGTGGGATGGCAGGGGAGGCTGGCGAGCACAATAACAAGTGCCCTGGTTTCCTAGAGCTGCCATAACAAAACTGCCACAAACTGGGTGGCTTAGAACAACAGAAATCTATTGTTTCAAAGTTCTGGAAACTGGAAGTCCAAAATCAAGATGTCAGCAGGGCTGTGCTTCCTTCAAAATCCATGGGGAAAAATCTGTTCCATGCCTCTTCTAGTTTCCAGTGGGGGCTTGCCTCAACCCATGACATGCTCCCCCTGTCCCTCTTCTCAACGGTGTCCAAATTTCCTCCTATAAGGACACCAACCCTCTTGGATCAGGGAACCCACCCTACTTCTATCTGTAAAGACCCTATTTCAAACAAGGTCACATTTTGAGGTACTGGGGATTAGAACTTCAACATATTTGAGGTGATGCAATTAAATTCATAACAAGTATGGTTTTGTCTATTGTACATTGTTGCTTCCACTGTTTATGATGACAAGAAGATTTATCAATGTGCTAGTTATTAATTTATGGTCTCTCTGCTCCAAACCTACCCTTCTATACTCTTCTTTATGATGCTGGGACTCTGCAAGGCACATTTTCCTTTTGTCAGCTGGCTCCATGTTGGGCACTGGCCATAGAAATCACTAGAGTGAGACTGGAAGGCTAGAGGAGGGACAAAATATTGCTTTCCTTTTTCTGTTTGGCTTCCCACTATTGTCAGTGTCACCCCACCAATGTTCTGTTTCATCAGGCAATGGCTGTTTGTTTCCATGACACCTGCCGACTTTAGTATACTGTTTTTCCAACAGTTATAACCCACCCACCATGCCCACTCAGACACACCAGCAGGCACCAGTGCCTCCTCAGTGGTCAGGGCCGAGGCCCACTGTGCCCCTCCTCTGAGCTCAGAGACACCAGCTACGCAGCAGCTCCTCAGAGGTCTTGGTGTCAAGGCCTTTCTTCTGAGCTGGAAGCATGAACAACTTCCTCCCCAGCCTAGGCACTAATAAATGCTTCCTTCAGTTGCTAACTTCATATTTTAGTGCCTACTCTTTGTCTTTAGAGTTCTCTAATATTTAATAAACAGTTCTTAATTTTAACTTCTCTGATAAGATAACCTATGTACTGTCTCCTGATTGTACACTAATGTATACATTGAGAATAAAAATATACTATTATTGATATCTTATGTAATAGTTTTCACTTTCAGTTTGTCTTCCCCCTTGCTCCAATTCAGTAATTTAATCTATCCAATACTTCATGGCTCAGAAAATAAATTTCATAGTAGAAAGCAGAGAAGATAACAGGAAATAAAAAATGAAGAGAACTCAGGCAAACATAATAGATTTTGGAGAATATCTTATGGATAATGGTTAAGCTGCTATACCTTAGAAAACATAAAGATATCCAGGACTGGGAGGAGCATAGTCACAACTAAACAAAAGAATAAAAAGTGGTCAGAAACTCAAATGCCTACAGAATTCAGGCAATTAAGATAAATGAATGAAGCAAACCAGGTGTATGGAAAACCATAGCAGAGCAGTTACACTGGATGGCCACTGACACAAATCCTCAGCATCAGGGAGCCGATAGAAAGTGGAAGCAACTATGGGTAAATGGACAGCAGTCTCCCCCTTAAAAAAGAACTGCTCATGTCCAGGCAATTATGACCAGGTGGGAACAAAGACATATTGGTCCCAATTCTTGGGATATTTAAAAAGAAGCAAGACATTTTTATGTGAAGTTTTGTCATTTGTAAATGTCACTCATTTAAATTTTGGACAACAAAATTTCTTCCTAAGTTTGTGGGCTTGGGATGCAGAGGAGTCCTGTCCCTTACTTCCCAGGTAAATCAAAGGAGGCTTTACAACCCCAGAGTAGAAATGTCTGGGTAGCATGTTTATTTGGAAGAATTATAGGAAGGATCAGAGAGCTCCCTGTAGGTAAACAGAGTGGCCTCTGGAGTCTCCTGAGAGTGGCTCAAGTGATGAAGGACTTGAGATAACACAGAATTTCTTGAGGTCTGCTGTGGAAGGAAAGAATCATCTGAGTACAAGTTAACTTAATCTAAGAGAAACTCAGAAAATTTAAGGGACCCAGCATCATGAATGATGAACAAAGCAGCAATAAACTAATGGACAGTGATTAAAGACATAACCGGATGAAGTTGTGTTACTGGATGTGGCATGGGTTGCTGACACCCTTGACAACTTGGGCGTGTAAGATCCAGAAACTCAGATGCTACTCCAGGGAAGATAGAGGCTGTGGACTGGGATTAAGTTTAAATTTCTCCTACCTTGCAGAATGTAGCTGCTGGGGATTGAATCACATCCCCCCACAACAGGCTGGTGAAGGTCCCAGTCCTGGTTCCCATGGGTTGTAAATATGACCTTTATGATGCTCCTAGTTAAGGTGTGCCCAAACTGAATGAAGGTGGGCCTTAATCCAACATGGCTGAAGCCCTCCTAAGCAAAGGAAATTGGGCACAAAAGAAGAGGAGTCATGGGGAGCAGCCAGAAGCTGGAGGTCACAGAACCCAGAGAGGAAAAAAGACATCACCATGTGCATTTCCATGTGATGGAAAATCCAAGGACCAAGGATTGCTGGTAGCCAGCCCCAGAACTCCACAGCCTTCTGGAATAAGGCTCCTAGCCTCAAACCTGTGAACCAATAAATTCAGATGGTTTAAACCAACTCATTGTATGATATTTTTTACAGCAACTTGGAAAATAAAATAGCAGCTAATTGCTAAAAACTGAATGGAGTTAGAAAACTATTGGCAGATGAAATATTGCATACCTGAGTTTGTGTTTTGATATTCATATTTGCTACAATCTGATATTAAAGTAAAAACATGGCTTTCTAAATTTATCCTGAAAAGATAATAGACTAATTTTTACAAGATTTTATACCGTTTAATTTCAAATTTATATCTCAAGCCCTGACCTCTTCCTTGGATTCTAGATTCTTAGCTTTAATTTTCAAATTTGACGTCTTGACTTGTCTGGCAAATAGTTCAATCCCTACATGACCGAAATAAAACTTTTCTTTCTGCAACCTCTCCCCAAACCTTTCTGCCTTAATATTTTCTACTTCAAGAATGAAACAGCAATACACCAGTTGCTCAAGTCAAAAACCTAGGAGATATCCATTTTTCTTTTTTTTTTTTTTATCTCCCCACCAGTCTCCACCAGTTAAGTCCAATAGCAGTCTCTGTCGACTTCATCTCCCAAGTATATCCTGTATCTGTCTACGTCCCCCCATCTCTACGGTGGCCACCCTAATTAAAAGCCCATAATTTCTTGGTTGGACTACTGGATTCGCCTTCTAACCAGTGGTTTGCTGGAGCTAGGTCATACCAGTGTGAAAGCATATTGTTAAATTTTCAGAAACTCTGTGAGCCAAAAGATGTCATGCTGGCACCTTGAAATTGGCCATGATTGGAAGCATTTAAATCATGGCCACTGACAAGCAAATCCAGGAATTTTCCCCTCTCTAGAGAGCCAGTTAAACACTTACCAGCACATCACTGCTCCTGTTTCCATATTTGCACCCCTATAATCCATTAACCTTATGACAAACTGTAATATTTTAAAACAAGTGCAGAATGTCTTGTCTCTGCCCTGGTTAAAATTCTATAGTCTTCCAAATTCTTACCAAGGCCCACAAAGCTTTACATGGTCTGTCTTCCTCCCGGTTGCTCAGACCACAACTCCTGGTAACCCCTGCCTCATTTCCCATGTCCCAGGCACCTTGACCTTCATTTTGTTTCTCTGGAATATCAAAATTTTTCTGATTTGGGATCTTTTCACTTGTTGTGCTTCCTTCCTGGTATGGGCTTCACTAATATCTTCATGTGGTTGTTTTCTTCTTGTCAGTCAGTGCTCAGTTAAAATGTCATTCATTCAGCAAGGACTCTAAACTACCCCATACATTCCCACCAAATCATTATTTATCATAAAGTTCTGTTTTATTTTCTTCCTAGCATTTTTTACTTTTGGGAGTTATCTTTTTTTGTTTATTTACTTATTATTTGTCTCCCTTATCTGTATTTAAGCCTTACCCAAAATTCCACTACTGATCAAAAATTGATGTTGTTTTGGTTTTTATTGTTGCATGAAGCCTTAATTTGAGCAATCAAGGCATACTGGGCAATTAACATTTTTTCTCCACAAGCTTAAAAATCCATGTAACATTACTCTTTTAGCAAAACACTAAGTACTAGAAAATCAGAAAATTGCCATACTTAACCCCTCCACAAATCCAACAGTGGATAAAAGGCTATTAGAAGTTTTGAATCATGAATTAGGCATTTGCCACTTTGGAAAATAATGCATCTGTTCATTTTTATGTTGCTACGTTAGATCCAACTTCTTCCAGGGCATGGGTCATGGTTTTAAGCATTTTGCATCCCGTTACTGACTCAGTGCCTTCACACAATAGGGCTCCATAAATGTCTGTGGAATTAAATTATGTTTGATAATTAGAGCTGTTTGTGAGATTTATTGGGGGTATGGGTAATAAATCACTTTGTCCTATTTTGGAAACTAATCTACAACTGGGAAGCAAAACAAATATTAATGTATAAAATCAAATACATAGAAGAGGAAGAATTTAAAAAAATGAATTTAGCTATTTCAATGTAAGAAATAGCTACATTATAAAAACTGAATGGGTATTTATTATCAATGAGATAGAAAAACAGGGTTTATCCTGTTTTTGTTGTAAAATTAGAGGTGTAAAATCATAATCAGTAACAAAATATGATCGCAAAAATGTCTTGTGAGATGGTTGGATCACCAGGAGGACCTTCCTGTTTGCAGAGTGTTGGTATGGTATTTGGGCCTGGGGACTGGGGCTGAAGAATATAGAAACTGGCCAGGCTTCATGTTTATAGGGGAAAAGAAGAGAAGAAAAGAAAGATCCTGGAAACAGGAAGCTGAGGAGGGACTAGTGAAAGGTCCAAGGATGTCCAGTTGTTGCTGAATAATATAGGAAAAAAATCCTGCCCCTCGGCAATCCTACAGAATTCTCAGTACATTAATCTGCACACAATACTTCTGAGAGAGATGCTTTTTTGAAAGATCTCCAAAATAAAATCTGGGTTTTATTACAGTGTATGGATTCAGTTAATAGAAATGGTTTTCTTTACCCAAAACCTAGGCAGAAGCTAGTAATCTGGTTCCCCACTCCCACTCACCCCTACCCTCTTCAAATTTACCACCGACAACTCTGTGAAGGAGAGCAACAACCTCGTCCCTCCAAAGCCACAGACATTCTTCAGGATTCTTTGATTTGATGGAACTGATTGGTCTCTTCTTTCTTAAACTCTCTTGCCTTCATTTCTTCACCATATTGCCATGTGCATGTGTTGACAAATCTGTTCTCTGCTCTTCGGATTTCTTTGCTGACAGCTGCCCACTTAGAGTATATATAGTTTTCCATTGCTGTAGACTGAAGAGCAAATCCTTAGTACGGCCTGTGAAGTACTCGCTGATCTCACCCAAGACGACCTCTGAAGACCACTACTTGCTCTCCGCACTTCTTTCATGACAGATGTTTAAATTCCTCAAATGTCCTTACGTTACTTCTTGCCATAAAGGTTTTAATCTACACAGTTCTTTCTGTCTGGAATGCTCTTTTCTCTACCTTTTTGCCTTCACCTATTTCCTCTCTATCTGTTTCTAAATCTCAGCTCAAGAATTAACTCAGCAAGGAAGCTTTCCCTGACTCTCCAGTTTAGAGCAGCTTTGTTTGTTTCTTTTTCAGAGCACTTGCCTCAGTTTTTAATTACATATTTATCATTATGACAATTTAATCACCCCATTAGATTGTAAGTTTCTTGAGAGAGACATTGTCAATTTGGGATCATTATTTTATCTCATCACCTAGTCAAGTGGCTGGCACATATTTAGTGTTCAATAAAAATTTAATTATTGCACTACATTTAGTCATAATCCTATTTGACTTATAAGAACCATATCCCTTGGCTTCCAAAACATGAAACATCTAATTCTTCTCCTATCTCCCTGCCTCTCATTCTTTGTCTCTTCAGCAAGTTCAGCTTTTTCTGTCTGACCATTAAATGTCTGAGCTCTGAGCTCCTCAGGGCTTGGTCCTTTGTCCTCTTCTGTTATCCTTCCTAATGAGTTCATTCCATTTAACGGATTCTATCACTACCTATACAAAGATGACCCTCACATGTATCTTTCTCGCTCAAATCTCTTCTGTAAGTTCCAGATCTGCAAATTCAACTACCAACTTCACACTTTCTCCTAAATATCACAAAGATAACTCAAACTTAACATGTCTATGACTGAATTCATGATTTTTCTACTAATTAACATAGTACTTCTACACAAGTCTATTTAATGTACTAGCTAGAAACATGCGAGCTAGGCTTTTAGAAATAACTGCAAATATCTTTAATTCTGCCTTTATTGAAATTACAGTTGACAACAGCAACCAAAGAAGGGTATGGAAATTGTTGACACAATTTTTTTTGAATGTGCAAAACACTGGCTATTATTATTGACTCAGTAAATATTTACATTTCAGTTGTCATTCTTATTGATCTGTAAGAATCAATATTTTAAAACATTTGCTACTAATAATTAGCCAGTTGTTTGTATTTTACATAAGACTCAATATTTGTTGGATTTATTGAATGATAACTTAGTTGCTGAGATAGCTTTAGAGAGTTCCATATAAATATTAAATAAGGGTTAATTATACTTAGTAGGTATATTTTTATTCATATATATTCTACCAATAAGTTAGGGAAAGCACAATTATTCTCAACTGCTCTGGCTAACCAAGTAATAGATTATTAAAAATAGCCACTCACCCAAGATGAATATTTATGACAGATGAATAAGCTGATTTTATTTAGTTTACAACTTGGGTTCTTCTTCATAGAAAGTGGGGTGGAAAATGCCCTTCCTCTTTGAAAGAATGAGTTCATTGTATATAATCAAATTCCTCAAACTGAGCTAGAGGAATGAGCAGCAGGTAAAGATTATAATTCAGCGACACCTGTGTCCTTTTGACCACATTCCACCTAATGCTTTATCTCACAATGGAAAAAGGAAAGCTTAGGCACATGTCTAGGTGTACTTCATGTCCTTTTCAACATATCAAGAGAAATAGGTCATCTTGGTTACAAACTTGTGATCTTTTGAACATTCATCTGTTCAGATAATTGTGCTTTGAAAAGAGAGGTATATTCTGCCTTTTGCTAGGCCCATGTATGTGTCATACAGTTTCTGTTAATCATCATTGTAAAGGTTTCTCTGTCTTGTGGGGAAAAAGTATTGAATCAAAAACTGCAGAAGTGTCAAGAATAAATTGTAAATGTGTTCATGGTCATTTCTATGTTTCTGAACATTTTCAAAACTTTAATATACAGGCATCCTGAGGCCTTCAGACTGAAATTTTAAAATTAATCAAAGGCCTTTGCAAAGCTTAGTGTTCTATGAATACACGGAGAAGCAAGTTAACTTTCATCCACAGGCTTTGAGGAGGTTGTTAGAGGGAATGGCATCCAACATAACTAGTTCTGTCTTCTGACATTATTCTATGGCAGGGAGTGAGCTCGTGTTCTCTGTGGGGATCCGTTTCAAGGATGGCAAAAATGAACATGGCTGGTGTAAGGTAATACATGAAGAACAGAAACTACAAAATTTTCACAGTTCCAAATGGGATATGGGGAAGCGGGTGTGGCTCAATTGATAGAGCTCCAGTTTACCATATGGGAGGCCCAGGGTTCGCTTCCCGGGGCCTCCTTGTGAGGGCAGGCCGGACGGCCCGCGCGGCGGGGTGGGCTGATGCAGCAAGACCTCACAGCAGGAAACAGGTGTGGCTCAATCGATAGAGCCCCCGTTTACCATGTGGGAGGCCCCGGGTTTGCTTCCTGGGGCCTCCTTGTGAAAGCAGGCCGGCCCGCGCTGCGTGGTGGGCTGATGCAGCAGGACCTCACAGCAAGGGGGAGATAAGCAGACACGGAAAAAACACACAGCAAATGGACACAGCAAGCATAAGCAGCAAGGGGGGGATAAATAAATAAATAAATCTTTAGAAAAAAAAAAAGGGATATGATTAAAAGGGCTACCTTATAAAGCCTAATTTTACACTAATGAATCATTACACCATTTGATCAGTATTGTCACCCACTTGTTTTTACTCTTACATCATTTATTGTTACTAATCCATTTCCTTTGCTGGCTGCTCACCTTTTTCTATCTGATTTTATAATGTTGGAGCAGCACAGAGCTATGTCTCTGATTTACTTCTTTACATTATCTATGCTCACTCTCTTGGTGATTTCATTCAGTCTCAAGGCCTTAAATGCCATCTAAATGTTAATGACCCCCAAAATTGAGAGTGCATAACTATCTTGTTTTCCCAGCTGCTAAAACAATACCATGCAATGGGTTGGCTTAAACAATTAGAATTTACTGGCTTTCGGTTTTGAGGCTAGGAGAAATCCAAAATAGAGGCATCTGCAAGGCAATCTTTCTCCCCAAAGACTGTGGCATTCTGGGACCAGCTGCCAGTGATCCTTGGTCCTTGGCCTTACTGTTGTTACATCATGATGCACATAGTGATATCTTCTCCTTTCTCCTCCAGGTTCTGTTGATTTCCAGCTTCTTCCCATGACTTTCTCTCTGTGGATTTCTCTATAAGGCCTCTGGTAATAGGATTAAGACCCATCATGATTCATTTGACCACAACTTAACTTAACTAAAAATAACATCTTCAAAATGGGTTCACACCACAGGAATGGATAAACGTAAAGAATAGGTTTTCCTATTCTTAATATAATTCAACCTACCACAAGAACCTTCCCCAACATTCAAGGCCGGTGTATTAAACTGCCTACTGGAATCTGTACTTGGATGTTTAAATACATTTCAGATTAAGTAAAATCAAAACTGAACTCTTGATTTCCACCCATAGACTTCTCCAACTCAGTTGATGGCCAGTCTATCCTTCCATTTTTTTTCAGGACAAAAATTTGACTCATCTTTTTCTTACTTCCTACATCCAATCTGCTAGAAAAGTCCTGTTTGTTTGACCTTTAAAATTTTTCAGAGTCTTATTGCTTCTCATCATTTCCACTATTATTACTCTGCTCTAGACCTACTAATATAACTTCTTGTTGCTACATGTCAAACCCCAGAAGTTGTGTGTGAGCACAGCAAGCGAAGTGGTTATTTTACAATATAATTTGGGTTACAACAACCAGATCATGTCATTACTTCACTCAAAACCCTCCAATGGACAGACTTCTGGTTGACCAAGATGGCAGCATAAGATGCTCCATGATGCCATGTCCCCATAGAATCTTTTAACAAATAGCAGAAATTAGCAGAGCCATCTGCTTCAGAAGTCTAGAAACAGTTAAATGGTGACAGTAACTGGAAGAGTGCTGGATCAAGAAAATGCAGCTTTAAAATGGGGTAGGAGAAGCTTTTGGTGCACTTGCTGTCCCCTCCCCCACCCTTACCCAGTGTGTTGTGGAGTCAGACTGCAATTCCATTGTGGGTACCTGCCCCTCTCTTCACAGGGAAGAGAGTAACACTATGCACATACTGGGGTGGCTGCATATTAGTGCCAATTTATCCTGTGGAAGCCTGAAAGACTGAACCAAGAAACTTATCTCTGACTCACCCTCCTACAGGTGCTTGCAGGCAGAAGCAGCTTGCTGACAGCCAAAGCAGTTTAAGAAAAAAAGAAGTCCAAGTGGCCTGGAGCAAAGGATTACTTGCTTTGGTCATACAATAGAATACCCAGCAAAGGGAGAAAGTCTATTTTATAAGGAGTCAGGGGGGATTGGAATTCCTGTAAATGGAGAAATTCCTAAGGCCACAAGAAACCACAAGCCCAGGACAAGACACTTCTGAAAACATGGAGAAGACTGGACTTTACATTCACCTCAGACTGATCTTCATAGGAGGGCTAAATTCATATGGAAAGCAACAGCCATTGCAAAGCTGATTTGCAAATACTGTGAAAGGTGTTTTTTGCATTGATTTGGTTGATCTTGTTAGCTCCTGGACCTCAAGGAAATCTCTGTCATCTCACTAGTTGGATAAAAACTTAAGGAACAGACAGCTCAGGAACTAAATCCCAGAGTAAACACTTTAAAAATGTTAAAAATTTACACTGTATAACAAAGATTACAAGACAAAAACAAAATCACAAAAACAAACAAACAAACAAACAAAGAGGAAATGATGGCCCATCCAAAGGCACAAGATAAAAATCCAGAGACCATCAATAAATAAATCCAGACTTCGGACATATAAAAGATTTTAACAATAGGATTCTGAATATGCTCAAGGAAATAAGAAAAGCACAGAGAAAGAAATAAGGGATATCAGGAAAGCAATGAATTAGCTATATGAGAATCTCAATAAACAGATAAAAATGTCTAAAGAGAACCCAACAGAAATAGGGGAGTTGAAGACCACAATAAAGAAATGAAAAATTACCTAGAAGGTTTTGACAGGAGATTGGACCTGACAGAAGAAACAATCAGTGAACTTGAAGACAACTAAAATGATTCGTGCTGAGGAGCAGAAAGAAAAAAGATGAAAATAGTGAACAGAGCTTAAGAGACCTGTGGGACACCAACAAGTGTACCAATATATGCATTATGGGAGTGCCAGAAGAGAGGAGAGAGAGAAAGGGGCAGAAGGAATATTCAAATAAATGATGGCAGGACATCTAAAGAAAAACATAAACATGCACATTCAAGAATCCCAACAAATCCCAAACAGGATATATTCGAAGAAAACCATAAGCAGATACATAGGAATCAAACTGTCAAATTCCAAGGACAAGGAGACTGTTCTGGAAGCTATAAAAGCAATGTCTTATGTACAAGGGAGCCACAATAACATTAAGTACCAATCATGGAGGTAAGAAGGCAGTGGGACAAAATATTTAAAGTGCTGAAAGATAACAACTACCAATCAAGAATTTTATATTTAGTGCGACTGTCTTTCAAAAATGTGGGAGAGACTAATATATTCCCAGATAAACAGAAGGTGAGGGAGTTCATCACCACTACACCTGCCATACAAGCAATTCTAAAGGGCAAGTTCTTCAGATTTAAAGGAAAGGATACTAGACAGTGGACTGAAGCGACATAAAGAAATAAAACCTCTGGTAAAGGAAACCATATGGGTAAATATAAATGCCAGATCTATTATATTGCATTTTTTTTTTTGGTATGAAACTCTGCTTTTAACATCTTAAAGGCTCTAAAATGCAAATGTATAAGTATAATGCTAAATCTATGGTTTTGAACATACATTGCATAAAGATGTAACTTCTAACAAATATAAATAAAGGGTGGAGGGATGGAAGGTACAGGTATAGTACATATATATGCTTTTGAAGTTGGTATCAAATCAAACATGATTGTTACAGATTTAGGATGTTAAATTTTGAAAAATAAATACAAAAGGAAAGGGGGACTCAAAATGGTACAATACAAAAAATCAAGTATATATGGAAGTAGGCATTAATTGAAGAACTGAGGGTCAAAAAACATAGAAGAGTTACAAAGACAAAATACCAAAATTAAGAAGAAAGTTCTGCATTATAAGTAATTTAAATGTAAATGGATCAAATCCACCAGTCAAAGGGCAGAGATTAACAGAATGGATAAAAAACATTACCTAACTATATGCTCTTTACATTTGTGTAATGTAAACCTACACAATTAAGTTTAAAGGGAAAGGATGGAAAAATATGTCATGCAAATAGTAACTACAAGAGAGTTGGGGTACCTATAATAATATCAGATAAAATAGATGTTAAGTTAAAAACTGTTACAATGGAAAAAAGAGGTCACCAATTAAAAGGGTCAATTTAACAATGACATAATTATTAATACATATGTACCTAATGGTGGAGTTCTAAAATATGTGAAGAAATATTAACAGATTTGAAGGGAGAAACAGACAGTTCTACACTAATAGGATGAGATGTCAATAGACCATTTTCAATTAAGGATAAAATATTTAGACAGAATGTCAATTAGGAAACAGAAGACTTGAACAATATGATAAACCAACAAGTCTTTACAGTTACATAAAGAACACTTCATGTCATGAAGAACACTTCTCTAGTGCACATGGATCACTCCTCAGGATGGACAATATTAGTTCATTAAACAAGTCTCAATGAATTCAAAATTTTGAAATCATACAACGTGTATTATCTGATGACAATGGAATGAAGCTAGTAATCAATAACAGAGGGAGACCTGGAAATATCACAGATATGTGTAAATTAAATAATCCACACTTAAACAATCAATGGGACAAAGAAGAAATCACAAGTGAAAGTAGAAAATATCTTGAAGCAAGTTTAAATGAAAACACAACATACCAAACCTTATGGGATTAAACAAATGCAGTGCACAGAAGGAAGTTCCTAGCACTAAATGCTTAAAGTAGAAAAGAAGAAATATCTCAAATCACAGCCCTAATCACACAACAAGAGGTTATAAAAAGAGAAGCAAACTAAACCCAAAGTGAGGATAAGGAAAGAAATTACAAAGATGGAGAGGAAACAAATGAAATAGAAAATGCAAAACAAAACAAAACAAAACACACAAAAAAACAGTAGCAAGAATCAATGGAACCAAAAGTTGGTTCTTTGAAAAGATCAGTAAAATTGACAAACCTTTAGCTAGATTGACAAAGGAAAAAAAAACAGAGATAATGCAAATAACTAATATCAGATTAAAGGGGAACATTACTACCAACCCTACAGAAATAAAAAGCATTCTAAGAGGATATGATGAACAATTGTACACCAACAAATTAGATAACCTAGATGAAATGGACAAATTCCTATAAACAAACAAATCACCTCCACTGACTCAAGGAGGAACAGCAGACCAATAACAAGTAAAGAGATTGAATCAGTAATTAAAAGCAAAGAAAAGCCCAGGGCTATATGGCTTCCCTAGTGAATTTTACCAAACATTACATGGAGAATTAACAAATCCTACTAAAACTCCTCCAAAAAAACTGAAAAGGAGAGAACACTTCCTAACTCATTCTATGAGACCAACCTAATACCAACCTAATACCAAAGCTAGATAAAGATACCACAAGAAAAGAAAATTGCATACCAGTTTCTATTATGAATATAGATGCAAAAATCCTCAATACTTGCTAATTGAATCCAACAGCACATTAAAGAATTATACACCATGATCAAGTGGGTTTTATCCCAGGTATGTAAGGGTAATTTAACATAAGAAAAATCATTTAATGTAATAAACCACATTAACAGAATGAAAAGAAAAATACATTATCATCTCAACTGATGCAGAAAAGGCATTTGACAAAATTTAGCACTCTGTTTCAATAAAAACACTTAGAAAAACAACAAACCAATTATTAGGAAAGAGATTGAATCAGTCACCAAAAGTCTACTAATAAAGAAAAGCCCAGGATGAGATTGTTTCATAGGGCAATTTTACCAACATTGCAAGAAGATTAAAATCCAATTCTGCTCAAACTCTTCCAAAAAACTGAAGAGGAGGGAATACTCCCTAATTCATTCTATGAGGCCAACATCATCCACATACCAACACCAGATAAAGATATTTACCAACGAATACCTCTTATAAATATAGATGCAAACATCCTCAACAAAATATTAAGATAACAAATCCAGCAGCACATTAAATATGTATAAACCATGAACAAATGGAACTTATCCCAGCTATAAAATGGCAGATCAATATGAGAAAATCAAAAGAAGGAATACATGACATTAACAGAACAAAGGAATAAAAAAACACATGATCATCTGAATTGATGGAGAAAAGGCAACTGACAAAATACCCCACACCTTCTTGATAAAAGTATTTAGCAGACAAGGAGTAGAGGAAAACATTCTCAACATGACAAAGGGCTTATATGAAAAACCCACAGCTAATGTCATACTGAATGGTGAAAGACTCAAAGTTTTCCCTCTAAGATTAGGAACAAGACAGTGTCCCTACTGTTATTCAACATTGTACTGGAAGTTCTACCCAGGGCAATTAGACAAGAAAAGGAAATAAAATGGATCCAAATTGGAAAAGAAGAGATGAAACTATCCCTATTTGTGAATGACATGATCTGATATATAAAAAACCCTGAAAAATCCACAACAAAGCTACTAGAATTAATACACAAATTGAGTAAAGTTGCAAAATACAGATGAACATGCAAAAATCATCATTGTTTCTATATAATAGTAATGAACAATCTGAAGAGGAAAACAAGAAAAAAACTCAAATGCAACTTCAAATTTAAAAAATCAAATATCAAAGAATAAATTTAAGTAAGGATGTAACAAATTTATACACAGAAAGCTACAAAACATGGCTAAAAGATATCAAAGAAGACCTAAATATTTGGAAGGACACTCCGTTTTTATGCATTGGAAAAGTAAATATTGTTAAGATGCCAATTCTACCCCAAGTGAGATACAGACCCAATGAAATCCTGATGAAAATCCCACTAGCCTCCTTTAATAGATGGAAGAGTCAATCATCAAATTTATTTGGAAGGGTAAGGGGCCCTGAGTAGCCAAAAACATCCTGAAAAAGAATGAAGTTTAAAGACTCATTTCCCAATTTAAAAACTTATTACAAAGCTACAGTAATCAAAAACAGCATAGGGAAGCGGGTGTGGCTCAGTGAATAGAGCCCCCGTTTGCCATGTGGGAGGCCCGG
>JAQZBX010007304.1:0-50940 GCA_029593785.1 Cabassous unicinctus | reverse complement strand
ATTTGATGCTCAAAAGTCGAGTTTATGCACCTAAAAACATAAATTTTTAAGTTCTCTTGACATGCTCAAAATTAATGGAACTAATCATCTCCATCCAGAATAGAACATGCATTTTCTAGTTCACCTTATTGTCCATCTCTTTTAGTTTTTTATTTTAATTTTGTTATGTTTGATACATTTTTTATTTTATATTATTTGCTGTTTGGCCTCAGGAAGCACCTGATCTCTCACCCTTATATTTGATTTTATCCTTCTCTATTTTATCCATGTTCTTAATTTTTCAATGACAAAATAAACTTATATTTTACCAAAATTAAATAAAAATAAAAGTAAGCAACAACTTTCATCTTTCCTTCTTAATTCCTTTTCGTCACCCAGTGTTTCCTTTCTACCCAGATTCTTATTATTCTCTCAAATAAAAGTGGTCCAGTCTCCTTCAATGATCATTCTTTAGTTTCTCATTCAACTTACATATATTACCTTAATAATAAAAGTGTCAGCAAAGTGCAGAAATGTGAATTCTTATGAAAGGCAATAGAAATAGCCTTTTTTAAATTAGAAGAATCTGTGAAGTTCCATTCAAAAATACCACATGACTGTTAATTGTCAATTTACTCCACTTAAAAATTGAATTGACCCAATGATAGTGTACATACAGATTAGAACAGAATTAAGGTATCATGGCTAATTAAAAATGATGCACAAAACACCTGTCTCTGCAAACTCAAATACTACATCCAGATTGGCAATGATCTGTCAATTTTGAGGAGAAATAAAATAGAATTTCCTTTTATATTGAATAGTCAAAGATTTATGTTTCCTTTTATGATTCATGCTTTCTATGTCCAATCTAAGGAATAGTTACCTCCTCCCAAACACAAAGATATTGACCTATGTATTTTCCTAGCTGTTTTATGGCTATAGATTTTTGTTTAAATATGTGATTAATTCCAAATTAAATTTTTTGTGGTGTGTGAGACAAGGGTCAAAGCTCTCTCTGCTTAATTGGCATACCCAATTTTCTAGTACTATTTGTTGAAAAGAAGAAACTCCTTTCCCTACAGAAGCATCGGGGCACCTCTGTTGAAGGCCATATATGTGTGGGTCTCTTTCCAAACTTTCTTTTCAGTTTCATTAATATATTTATTATACTTCAGCCAATACCATATTGTCTTGATTGCTGTAGCATTTCAGAAAGTCTTAAATTGGGTAATATAAATCCTCAAAACTTTTTTTTTTTCTTTTCTAGTATTCTTTTGACCATTCTACATACTTCACATTTAGGTGTACAAATTAGAAAAAGCTTGCTAATTTCAAAAAATTGTAAGATTTTATTTTGAGTAGACTCATATTGAATGTAGAGATCAATTTGGGCAAAATTGATGTCAAAGTAATATTCACTCTTCCAAACCACAAACATGGTACATTTCTGCATTTACATTTCTCTTTAACAATGTTTTATAGTTTTCAGTGTAGAATTCTTGTGGAGTTTCGATTAAATTTATTCTAGTAATTTTATATTTGTGATAACTTTACTTAGCATAGTTTGTACTAGTTTTATTTCTAGAATATAGAATTAGCATTGAATTTTATATATTGGCCTACTTCCACATGACTCCTTAAATTTGCTTATAAGTTCTGTTTTTGTTTTGTATATCCATTAGACTTTTTGGAATAGATAAGCATGCCATCTATGTATAAACACAGGCTTAGTTCTTCCCGTCCAAAATTCATGTCTTTCATTTGTTATCTGGCCTTACTCCACTACTTTTGATCTCCAGTCAATATTGAATAGCAGTGGTGAGTAGAATTCCTTATCTAGTTCAATATTTCACCATTATTTATGATGTAATGTTCAGGTTGCTTGTTGATGCTTTCAATCAGGTTGCTGAGTGGTTTTGTCATGAATGGATACTGAATATTGTCAATTGTTTCTTTATCTTTTAAGATGATTGTATTAGTCAGGGTTCTCTAGGGAAACATAATCAACAGGAAGTATCTGTAAATAGTGTGAGATTTTATAAGAATACATCATGTGACCGTGGGAGTGCACAAATCCAGACTCCACAGGCAGGCTGCAAACCAGGGGCCCCAATGAAAGTCCAGTGAAGGTCCTTGATGAGTTTCTGGGAGATGTTGGATGCACAAAGGTGAGCTGGGAAATTCTCTCTGGATGCTGAAATCACTTCCTCTTTTAAAGCATTCAACTGATTGGATAAAGCATCACTCATTGCTGACAGCAATCTCACTGTTTGATGCAGAAGTAATCAGCCATCTATGCAGTAAACTCACCAATGACTAAAGCTCATATATGTCCTTCTATTACAATTAGCCCAGTGCTTGTTTGACCAAACAACTGGGTACACTTGCCTGGCCAAGTTAACACATTAGCCTAACCATCACAATGATCATATTGTTTTTCTTCTCTAATCTGTTAATGTAGATAATTACCTTGATATTTTTATTGATTAACTTACCCTGAATTTTCTGGATTAATATAATCTGATAATAATTTATTATCATTTTTAATTTAGCAGAATTTGATTTGTTATACTTGGTTAAGGATTTTTGCATCCATGTTCATGAAAGGTATATTTCTTTTTCTTTTTTTTTTTTTCTTTTAAATACTTTTATTTTGGACTAAAGGTTGTGTTAGTACCATAAAGTGAATTGGTTAATGCTCCTTTTCCCTCTATTTCTGAAAGAATTTGTGTAATATGAGTATTACTGATTCCTAATCTATTTGGTACAATTCACATAAATGAATAAATTAATGAATAACTCATTATCTCTATAAAGACAGATTATTTATTATCAATTTAAGACTATCTAGTTTTTTCTTTTTAATTTTTTCTTAATTTATTTTTCTAAGATGAGTTTCTTGTACACAGCATATAGATGGAATATATTTCCTTATCTATTCTGCCAATCTGTTTCTTTTGATTGGAGAGTTTAATCGATTAACATTCAATGTTATTCCTGTCAAGGCAATACTTACATTGCCATTTTTTTCTTTAAGTTTATATATGCCATATATATTTTTTTCATTTCTCTTTTTATCTTTTTAATTATTCTTACTAATAATCTTCCTTTCTACACACTCCTCCAACCCTCTCTCCTATGTTTTGTTTTGTTTTGTTTTCCCTTTCAATCTGCAGAACCCTTTAGTTCTTGAAGGGCGGGATTCTTGTTGACAAACTCTCTTAATTTCTCTTTATCTGTGAATATTTTGAACTCTCTCTCATTTTTGAATGCCACCTTTGCTGGATACAGAATTCTTGGCTCGCAGTTATTTTCTTTTAGCACCTTAACTATGTCATACCACTGCCTTCTTGCCTCTATGGTTTCAGATGAGAAATCAGCACTTAGTCTTATGGAGCTTCCCTTGTAAGTAATGGATCTCTCTTTTCTTGCTGCTTTCAGTATTTTCTCTTTGCTCTTCTTGCAGTTTCTGGAGGAGGATTGCAGCCTACTCTTCCCTACTCTACCTTCTTAGAGCCAGTCTCCAGTTCTTTATTAAAAAATATATTTTAGTTGTGAATTTAGAGTTAAATTACTAGACACCTCAGATGTTTCTCTGAGAAACACTACTGAGGCTCATGAAGCAGGTAACCCCACTTCCTTAGATGATACTCCTATTTCATAATAAATTGAAGGCATTCAGATGCAAATTTACCCTTCATTCATATATAAAGCTCAAAAATGATTCTATATTTTCCATCATATTTTGTTACCATAAAATCATGTAAGTGGTTTCCATTTATTAATCCTAAAAATAAAAATAAAACTCTGAATATTTTGTTCAGATACTTGGAACTATCAACATTTCCAGGGCTGGTTTTTCTTCATAAAAGTTGTTTCAAATCAACTTACATTAAATTTAAATATAAAGTTCAATACAAAGCACATAATAAATAGTTAAGGCACTGAATTTGGCCTTTCAATGAAAACTAGCAAAATGGACAGTAAAAACCTAACATAGATATTGCAATAGACATAGTTTTCTGATTTTATTTTTTTTTTAGTTTCAAATATAGAGAAGTATGAAAGTTATTTTGATTTCAATTAATATATCTATATCTTTGTTTTAAACAAAATTTACAGATTATTAATAACTAACCATAAAGCAATTAGTTAAATATAGCAAGGAGTAGTTCTAAGTAAAATATCAATATGTAGGATATTGACTGACTGCCAAACTACTACCTGCCTCAGGAGACATTATGATGAACTTCAATTTTTATGAGATAACTAGATATTTCACAGTCTAGTGTTCCATCACTTATCATTTTGTCTTGTCCAAAAATATGAGAACAATTTGCAAAGAAATTGCCGATGAGTGTAGATGTCTAGAAAGTTTAGCAAGTTCAAGTGCAAGGTGCAAGAAGGGTAAAATAATTACAAATATATATTGAGAGAGAACCATTCAATTATTTGTGGTTTATTGGAAACTTTTCCAGTTTTCAAATCTTATCAAATTCCATTCTAAATTCATTGGAACAAAATAGGAAACAGAAAAGCATTGCACCAATTCTAGCTAATTTTCATGTTTTTTTTAAATATTATATTTGTAGTGTGGAATACCTATTTGAAAATAATTTCATAGTATTTTAACAATGTTATTATATAAAATCTAAATTGTATCATCTATATTTCTTAAGACCAAAAATATATTTTTGCGTTTAATGGTTAAAATCATTCAACAATATTTTTTATCTATTAAACACACATTTTACTAAAATATTTTGCTTGCATTTTAAGATATTTTTATCTACTTTTAATCACAACAATCATATTGTTCAATATTTATATGTATTCACAGTCAGTAAAATTATTTATAATGAGGCTATTTCTCAATGACAAAAAAGACAGGCATACATAGAAGGCAGTATCTTCTATCCATTCATTCATTGATTTGTTTATCAATTCAACAAATCTTTATTGAACAGTTATCATATGTGGGCACTGTATTACAACAGATCAAAAAAATGGACTGTGCTTTCAAAGACCTTGTCCTTGAGTTGGTCAAATATTCATTTATTAGAACACAAAGAACAGCAACCCCTGTAGGGCCAAATTACATCTACCTTTAGCATTCCTATAAATCATTCCTTATTCTACAAACTTCCATAAAACATCTTTTCATTAGTTTATAAATGCATTTAAACTTTTCATTATTAGGTCATTGGCATAAACTAAGATAGTAGTAATCTAGAACAAACCCTAATATTGAATTACTTTGAATCAAGATTAACATTCTAGTAACCTGTTGATAAAATCCATGAGTAAGATTTAGCCATTTGGAGGGTGAGAAAAAGAACTTACCAAGCAGAAAAAGAGTATCCAAAAACTTTAGGCAAAAAATGACAATGTTAATTTGAATGCCATAAGAAATATTGTTTAATGAAGCTATATTTAAGAAGAAAAGACAGGACCAGGTCATAAAGCTTAATATAAAGGGTTTGGAATTATCTTGACTGTAATAAGAAATCATTGGAAATTTTGAATCAAAGAACAAATGAAATTCAGACTTCCCATTTTTTTCTCTTTGGTAAATAGATTGATGGGAAGTGTAGTAGCCAGAATATTGGTGTTAACACCTTTGTGTAATACCTTCCCTCCAGTGTGAATGGAAACTAACTTGAATATAGAATTCGCAACAATGATGCAATGACACTCCCTTGCTTAAGTTTAATTATATGGCTCATTCATGGTGCAAAACAGATCTTAATATGGTCTAGATTTTGGAATTAGTAGACATGGACTTTAAATCACATATTATAAATATGTCAAGGTTGTAAAGGAAAAGGTGGTTATAATTAGTAAGAAGATGAAGCGTATCATCAGGGAAATGGATACAAAAATAAAAAGCAAATAGAAATTATTGAACAAGGAAACATAGTGTGTTTAGAATTCCAGAATGACGGAAGACAAAATATGGCAGAAAGACTGCCAAAATTTTCTGAGAATTAATATAAAACATCAATTACATTCTAATGAAACTCAGCAAATCCCTAGAAAGAAAATCATGTATATTTACATTATAGTCAAAATGCCTAAGAAGAAGTATAAACAGAAATTCTTTAAGGATACCAAGAAAAAGGATGCATATCACCAAATATTGAAAGAAAGAGAGAAAGAGAAAGCAAGGAAGGAAGGAAGGCAGGAAGGAAGGAAGGAGGGAAGGAAGGAAGGAAGAAAGGAAAGAAGGAAAAAAGTGTAATACAGGGGAATTTTGGGGACTTGAGAATTGTCCTGAATGATATTGTAGACAGATACAGGCCATTATAAATCTTGCCTTAACCTACAGAATTGTGTAGGAGAGAGAGTAAACTACAATGTAAACTTTAATCCATGCTTAGTGGCAATGCTCCAAAATGTGTTCATCAATTGCAATGAATGTACCTCACTAATGAAGGATGTTGTTAATGTAGGAAAATGTGGGAGGTGTGGGGAGCGGAGCATATGTGAATCCCTTATGTTTTTTATGTGGCATTTTTATAATCTAAGTATCTTTAAAAAAATAAAAATAAAAAATAAAATGAAAGAAGGAAAAAAGGAAGGAAGGAAGGGAAGAAATGATTGCTGACTTCTCATTAGAAACAATGGAGACCTTATCGCTATGAAATGATATCTATAAACTGCAGAATGAAAAAAAAATTCAAAATTGATAACCTCTAGTAAAACTGATGAAAAAATACAATAAATAAAAAACATACAAATTTCCAATATCCAGTATCAGGAATGACACATAGTATATCAATGCACTTTTCTGTGTATCCAAAGGAGAATAAGAAAACATTTTCACAAAAAACTTTATGTTAATAAATGTCAATTTATGTGAAGTGAAAAAATCCTGTAAAAACATGACTTGCCAAATTATTCATGAAAAAAATAGGAGATATAATAGAAGATATTGATGTTTACCTATGTTTTGGCTAAAATTATTGCATTAAAAAACATACGAAACCTTGGTATGGCTAAATCTCTCAATTTGGTCTTACCTGGGCATTTCTCACATTGAGTTTCTCATGCAATTCCAGTAGGATAGTGGCAGAGGCTGGGGCCCCTGAAAGCTTGACTGGGCTAGAATTACAAAATAACTTCTTCACCCATCCAGCACTCAGTATTCCTCCAAGTGGCCTATTTCTTCAGCAGATTAGTATGTCTTCTTACACAGCAGTTCAAGGCTTCAACAATTAGAAAGCAGAACAACTAGAGTATTAAATCTAGAACTAGTAAAGAATCACTTTCATAATATAGCTTTGGGCAACGCAATTACAGAGTCCCAGGATCAAAAGGGTGGAGACTATACTTTTGGTTGTGAGGCTGGGAAGGCTACATTGCAAAAGAGCATGTGGAGTGGGATTTCTTATTCCTGTCATTTCTGAAAAACTACAATTTGTCACAGTTCACTGCACTACTCCATGGCCATAGCAATTAACATCTCTAACATATGCAAAGCAAACCATAACCTTCCCCACCCCAAAACACCCAAGTGACATTCTGTTAAGGAATCAGCTCAAAATCCCCTTATCATCATCTAAATCAAGTTATCGTGTATGAACGGGTTTATGCTGTGGTTTCTCAGGTGTATCTCCTCAAAGAGAATTTCTCATGATTCAAAGAGTTATAAAAGGAAGAGATAATTGACCTCTGCTTTCCTTACTCCCTCCCCATATACACTGGGATACAGGGATAATGGCAATAGACTATTCTTTCCAAAAAGGTGAGGGGTGTTGGGAGGCAAAAAGAAATCAATATTCCATAGCAATTTTCAGATCCAGTAGAGCATATGTCACTAGATCTCTAATTAGGGTTCAATTTTTCTCTTTTAGTGTTGTCCTCTGCGGTTTCAAGTTCTCTGCCTTTTAGAGTCATTGTTCTGTCCCATCTTTCTTTTGCCACAAGAAATGGCCCGTGTTTGAAAATAACTAACATCCTACAATTGCATATTCCTTGCTTGAGTTATTATCTACATCTTTGAACATGTTTCTTATCCCATATCTTATCAAATTCTGTTTCTACTGGGGCTAACTCTTACTCATTTTTAAAAACCAAGATTAAAAGTTGTCTCATCTATCTAGCCTTTGCTATTAACATAGTAGAATGTTCAATAATCCTACTATTATAAATCTACTGTAAATAGCCTTCATTCTTTTCCAAAATATTAGATTTTATATTTATCTCTCCCACTAGAATATGAGCTCCTTGAAGGAAGGTCCTGGTCTTTCATCTCTGAGCCCAGTGTCTGATACAGTTCTGGACACAAAATACATATTCAGTAAATACCTGTTACATTCATGAATATATAAATGTACTTATTTCTTTATTTAAAACTAAAAATGATGTTTTTAATTACCCTTTATAGGAAAAAAGGTGTAGCTAAGCCTAGTTCACTTTCTTGAGTTTACTGTCTCTTCTCATTTCATAAATTTTAAAAACTAATTATGCAAATATAATACATTTCTATTAAATAATATGCTTAAATCAAAATAGATTTTTTTTTTTCAAAAGGTGGCCTTGATAGATTTCATTTAGTTAGTGACTGGAATTTATTTTAATCAATTTTAATTACAACATAAAATTTAAATTACAATGTTAAAAAATAAAACCACAAAAACAGTAAACGCAATACCAATAAAAATATAGCCCAAGACATACTTTTATACATAAATTTAAAACAATGTTGTATTACTGAGTGACACGATTAACCTCAAATATAGACCTAGCAGTTACTGAGTTATTATGTGGGTATGTTGTTTTTTATCTCTTTTGAAATGTGCTATTTTTGTATCTCAAAGCAAAGAACAAAATTTACCTTTTTAGTGTAAAACCTGTCTTATTTTTGTCTTGTAAAAATACTCAATTCTTGGTAGAACTTCAAATAAGCATGCAGAATGAAAAAGTAATTTATCTCATTGCTATTGAAGCTTGTTAAATAAGAAAAAGCCTGCTCCCATATGTAAAATGTTGAAAAGTACAGCAAAATAGTCATTGCTTTCTTATGAATGTCAAAACTTATTTCGAAGAATTCCAGAATTTGAATAGAAGCAGATCAGCAAGTCTCATCTTCAGTTTATAATCAGACTGCAGCTCTCAAAGTTCTTCCTCTTTTCTCAGAATCAAGTTCCCAGATGGAACCAAAGATTCAGAGAAAGTGTCCTTAACCAAGCCTTACCTATGTGTCACAAGAGAGGAAAAAGCTCTATAATTCTTTTCAATAGCTTGACAAGGAAAAGTCACTGCAGCCCTCCCCTTCCCCCTTTTCTGACAAGAATCTCCCGCCTTAGAACTGGAAACTGCACTTCTGGCTCTGTAACCCTGCCCATTTGGTTTCGTAACCTGCAGTTCTGCTTCTGTAACCACGCTTGCTTAGTTGCCTAAAGTAGTGGAAAATTCCACCTGCCAGTCGCTAGCCAATGAACGGGAGCCTGCAGACCCCGATAAAAACTCCAGAAAACTGGGGCTGGGGGCCCAGAATTTGGAAACCGAACTTTCCTCTGGGCCCGCGTGCATAATAAAGCCTGGTTCCTCCGCTCTTTCCGAGTGCCGGTTTGGGTTTTTCATCGCGACAGCCGCAACAAGCTCTTCCACGAAGTTTTCAAAAAGACTTGAGACTTTCTGATTGTCTTCCACATACAAATCCATGTAGTAGTGGGAACACTTTGGTTTCCTTTTCCTGCAGATATTTCCAAAGATTCTGTTTCCTTCTAAAACATTTTCTGCAGGACTTCCCATAGACCCATTAAAGTGGCCCATGTGAAAAAACACATTTGCTAAACAAGCCAGTTTCTGCAGCCTTGCTTCATAAACCACTCAGCACAATCACGTCGACTGTTTTCTTGAAACCTCTTCCAATTTTCCTTCCAGTTTAAACAACTTGTTGAACACTTTTCCTCTGCTAAGCCACCAGACTTCTGTATGTAACAATCATGTGCTCTTTGCCTAGGTGTATATAACATTTTATAAACATTCTCAAGTAAATTGGTCTTTGTTTAATAATAAAGTCAAGCATTTCTGAAGCATCATTCAGATTTTTTTTTTAACCTCAAAGAACTTTTGTCACTAGCAGAAAGCAAGGTTGTGACTATTTCAGGATTTTCTGTTTTTGTTTTGTTTTTTCAACAAGGGGGGATATGCGGGACAGAGCACACCTGGGGAATGCCTCTATGGAATATGAAAGTGTTTATCTAGTCATAGTGGGTTATCTCAGTGGGTGGAGACCCACACAATTAACAAGAAAATATTAAACTCCTCCCTCCTGGGGATTCTTACTATGTTTTCAATTAGAGGGGCAAGTTAGGCACATAGTTAGTGCCTAAATAAAACAGACAAACATGTCAAACCCTCAATATTATTGCGTGCTTCAAAAACTGAAACAGTGATTACCATGGGTTACAAGGGGAGGTACAGGGAAGAATAGGATAGATGGAGCATAGGTTATTTTTAGGGCATTGGAATTGTTCTGCATGACCTTGCAGTAAAGGATACAGGCCATTTTAATTTTTGTCAAAACCTATAAAAGTATGTGGTGCAAAATGTAAACTATAGTGTAAACCATTGACCATGGTTAGTAACATTGCTTCAATATTTGTACATCAATTGTAACAAATGTACCATCCACATGTAAAATGTTATTCACCAAACTTCTTAGAATTTTCCATTAAACTAACATAGAATCCTTTTTTTTTTCCACATACGTCATTTCCAAAAAGTATTGCACTAGATTCTTAGAAATCTTTGAAAAATTACGGTAAACAAAATATAAAATATCACTATGAAATCACTTGATAAAATTGTGGTTATATATGTAGTAGTAAAGAAACTTGTTAAAAGATCCAAGGGTTGCATTACAAAAGCTGTTTCTCAGCCTTCTAAAACTTATGCTGATGTATTAGGGATTATCAGACCTTAGAAAATGGATGTAAGCTGAAATGCAAATTTAATAAAACTTGTGAGAAATAAAAATATACATATAAGACAGAGGACATAAATAACTAAATTAGAAAATTTCAAAAAATAAAGAGTGTGTACTTCACAATACAATTCACTTCTAACCTACAAAATCCAGGTTATACAATATTTGCAACAACTGCCAAGAGCCAAAGGAGAAGCTGAGAGGAACAGAAAAAAACAAAAAGTCTTCTTTCAAATGAAATTTTCCTTCCGTTTTTCCTTTTACAATGGCAAAGCTTATTCATTCCCATGATTTTCCTAAATCAGTTGGCAATGTATAAGAAGAGGTTAGGGTGGATGATTTGGGAGTTTGAGTCTGAGCTCATCTCCCTTTCTTCCTCTGTGCAATAGGTGCTTTACAATATAAAAGGCTTCTTTTATATATCTTCAAAACCTGAGAATGAGCACAACCAAATGAACACAATGCTATAGCACACTGCTATATAGGGCTGAAAGATTTCTAAATATTTTTATAAGAGGACTGATCCATCACTGTTCATCACATCACTGTAAGTGCATCTTGCGCAAAGTATAAACCAGGTGATTTTTTTTTTTTTTTTTTAGAGGTATGGGGCAGAGATTGAACCTATGACCTTGTACATAGGCAGCAGAAGCTCAAACCACTAAGCTACACCCACTTCCCCAGGTACTTTTTTAAAAATGATCATTCATACTACCCATAAAAACATCTCATCTAATCTTAATCTAGGACCCAAGTTGAGAAATTCTATTGAGCACTCACATTGATTGATTATTTACCCTTTGTAGCATCAACAATGTTTATGTTAATTATTGGATCTTATGTTTTAGTAAATGTCTTTGATGTTTGAGTATATATATATCTTAGTGCTAAAATATAGGTACAAGTGGTAAATACTTTACCATTAAAATTATTTGTTCTATGAAATGTCCAGTAACTATTCATAATAATTTAGAACCAAGACACGTAAGCATATAAACACATTGATAATGATATCTGGAAACTTATATCTGTGTGGATGTAGTTCTACAAATCATTTAAGAAAAAAGAGCAATAATATTAAATAGGCAGCTTTATCAAGATTATTTCTACTTTAATGCATGCTATTCATGAGTTCCAACAGTACAGACAGGTCTTCAATAGCAGAACTTCCTTATTGTTTTTGTTGTGAATTTTTATTTTTTTTCTTCCTTTCTTACCACTTGGAAAGTTATCCAGGCATTTTATGAGATAAGGTTTATGAAACTCTATACTGTACATATCATTACAACTAAATCTTGTTTTTACTGTCCTTCTCGAAATGTGAAACCACAAATTGTCACTAGAGTAATCAAATCACAGCAATACTTCCTATTCAAGTGAGGCTATGGTTGAGCTGAAGATATCAAAACTTCAGTAAATCAAAATAGCAATACTCTAGTACAAACATCATAGAAAAATTTATTTGTATTTGTATACCCCAGACCTATCATATGTACTTGTCTTGTCCACTGCTATACAGTTTTCAAGGTCAGGGTCATAGTTAAGAATGCACTCAATCTGACAAATGTCCTTAATACTATCTGAACATATTTTTTGCAGATGCAGTTAAACTAAAATAAAATTGCATGTAAAGTAAATATGAATAATTTTCAAATTGCCATTTTACAATTAATCAAAAAACGTTGAAAGACTTCAAGTTAAGCACACATATTGTATTTTATTTGTGTTTTCCAAGTTCACAATATAGAGCCAAGTATACTATGAAACTTGCTTTAGAAATTATTGGCCCAAAGTTGTTCTCAATCTGGCTGTACATAAGACTCATGAGTAAAAGTTAAAACAAATATACAATTACCTGAGCCTATCCCAGAACAATAGATTAGACTTTCTAAGACTGAAGACCAAACATGCACTTTAGCAAATAAGCTACATTCACGGTAATTTTGTCAGAACTAGCAATAGCTATGATCATTTATTCATTCATTCATTCATTCAAGAATTCATGTATGAAGTTGAAATTAATTGATTATTACATACATTATATTCTAAGAAATGGAAATATAAGAATAAATTAGGAAAAGTTCCAACACTCAAGAAGCTTATTCTGTTATGGATGCCAAGCACAGTTAAAATATTACAATGCAACATGATAAGTACAGTCACAGAAGTATTGCAATGCAAAATATTTACAATGCCGTGTGAAAAGTGAAATCACCAATCACAGACTGTAACAAGAGAATAGAGAAGAAGGATTTTTAAAAGCTTTTGAGGGAGGATGTGGCTCAAGCACCTGCTTCTCATGTGGGAGTTCCTGGGTTCGGTTCCCAGTGCCTCCTAAAACAAACAAATAAAAAACAAACAACAAGCAAACAGATAAATAAACCAACTTAGGGGAGTTGATGTGGCTGGGAGGTGGAGTGCTGGCTTCCCATATATGAGGTCGCAGGTTCAATCTGGGCCCGGTACCTAAAAAAAAAAAAAGCATTTGAAACGTTAGCATGGGAAGAGATGACAATTAAGTCTTGAAGGATGACTAATATTTTTCTTAATCAAATGCAAGGGAGACAGGTATGAAAGCATCTCAAAAGCATTTCAGAAGAATCAAGGCAAAAAAATACAAAGTGCAAAAGGTGGATATGATTAAAAGAGTTGAAGTTGTTTAGAAATTGTCAGAGAAGGATAAGCAATATAAGGCCTTAAATATCATGGTGGATATATATTTTTAACTTCATTGACTAGGCCAGTGATCCCAAGAGATTGAATTCATAGATCTGTAAAGTAAAAGAAAAGGAAGTACAAAAAAAAAAGAAAAACAAAAGAGAAATCTAGAAAAGTAAAAGATAGAAAGGAATGTGAAGGAGAATTTATAATACTGTCAATTTAATATTTTTACCTCTGACAAGATAGGGAAGCAACTTATACCTTTATTAGCACCTTTATTTTAATATGGGAAAGCCACTTTAAAAACATAAAAGTAGAAAAAAGTGAAAAGAAAAATGAAGTATAATTTGTTAAACTGAAAACATTTCATTTTATGTACAGCTTGTAACATTATCCTTTTTGTTCCCTACTGTCTAAAGACAAGTAAAAACTTCATCAGGGTTTTAAGAATCACTTGGGGGACTTGGAAACTTAAATCTGGGGCAAAATTAGATTTTACTTTTATCAAATCATTTCTTTCATAGAGGAAAGAGGTGCAGTGGGGGACAAGATTACTTATTTTCTGAGAAATTGTTCAGATTCCAACAATTTGGGTCAAGTTTGCTATTCCAAAATTTTAACTTCTTTTAGCCAGAGGGTATAATTTAAAACATCAACTTTTGGAATGAAATTATTTGCATCAGCTTCATTAATTACCATCATCTTCACAGGGGCAAAACTCACAATTTCAAATCACCAATGATGTTATAACAATTGTACTGAAAGGTATTTTTCTTTCCTTTTTTCCCTTTTTTTTTTCCTTTTTTAAAAAAATAAGCCCATCTGCTATGAAGAGCAAGCTTACAAGTTTACAACGAGTGTCTGAATATATGAGAATCAAGACATACTTGTACACAAATAAGAAATCAAAAATACCCCTCCCTGACTTTTTCACTGTAAACCAGAACAAGAACAATTATTTTTCTTACACTCAATAGTTTTAAAAAAGACATTAACATGCTCCCTTAATGGGGAATCACTTAACATTTTCTGACACTACCTAGCAAACAATGTTTTCCTGTCTTTTACAAATCCAATATGCATAGCCTTTGACTGGTGGAGGGGGTGCTTTTCCACAAATCTAATTATTACTTCAGGAGGCTAGAGATAAAGACACTAAGGCTTACACTCAGTGTAACCATTTTATTCTCCTTGTAGAATTTTCAAAATAACAAAGGTATTAAATTCTATACAAATGATGTAAAATTGTTATATAGAATAATTTTTCTAAATATAAAATTTATTTATGTCAACCTTTCACCAGTTCAGAAGTTTTCCACATTACCAAGGAGCATAATTTAAAAGAGCTAGAAGGTGGAGAATTAGAATAACCAATGTGACTGAAAATTTAGTGTTAAAATGTTTGGCTAAAGTCTCTGATTTAGCACAGTTTTGACTACAATTAAGAATATATGGCCATGAAAACATTTCAATGGAAACCTAAATATTATAACAATTCTACCACTTCTGATGATAAGTGGTATAGGTTTATACAATTGCAGAATGACACTAACTATACCATTCATGTAAGTGGATCACTCTCATACTGCTGAGCAGTATTTTCCTTACAGTTAATAATCAATAACATGGCTCAAGTGATGTAAAAATTCCCAGTAATCTCGATTCTAGGCCTTCCAACAGAATCTTAGATAATAAGTGAGTTGTAAATTTAAATACTACTTCCTTACATACTTTTTTAGGTTTTAACTATTTTAACCAATAGTGTATATTTCCATCTTTATTTCTATTCATAAATACTATAGTTACTGAAATCAGTAAAAATATGCAACTACTCACAGAAATAAATATTGTTTTATGGTACCAGCTATATATAATCATGAGCAGAGGAAGAAAATATTTTCCAAATATCTCACAAAATTCTTCTGGCTAAGAATGAAGCATAACTCCCACAACTTCCAGTGAATTGTGAAGTCCATATTTGCCACAAAGCTCTACTTGGGGATCAAGCATAAGAATTTTACAAATCAAATGACCCCTTGCAACCGTTGGCCAGTTTGATGTAATTACGAATTACAAAAATATACTTGGATCATGCTTGTAAACTGTTAATCTGGGCATGATTGAATTATGATTGGGGCGTTCACTGGGCCAAATTAGTAGGGCATTGAGCCCCACCCCTTGGTGGGTGGGGAATCAAATATAAAAGGCATGACAAGAACAGATTAGAAGCAGTTTTTGAGAAGCAGTTTTGATGTTGGAAAGAAAGCCCCAGGAGAAGACAAGCGAGCCGTTCGCCTGATCGTCTGCAGCTGACCTTGTGGAGGAAACAGAAGCTAAGCCCAGAGAGGGAAACACAACCCCGGAAAGAGGAACCCAAGAAGCTTGAACCCTGGTAAACATCAGCAGCTGTCTTGCTCTAACACGTGGCAATGGCCTGGTATCTGTGGACTTCGACCCCAATTAAATACCTTTTATAATGACCAACCCATTTTTGGTATTTCACATTAGCACCCCTTTGGCTGACTAATACACCCTTCTTCCCTTTTAGAAACACAGTCTCAAACTTGCCTTGGTTCCTTTCTTATTTCATCTATTCTAAATGTTTGGGGATAATTACTAAAATTGTCTTACAGTAAAACTCAACTACTCAACACCATAATTCATGTAATATAAAAATCAAATGTTTATCAATATAAATATATATTTCATTATATACTACTAGATAGCACTTACATGTAAATATCCACTATATAATGTGTGTCTATCTCTCCCTATATATATATTTAATTTAATAAAACTGAATTTTATTCATTATCATTTATGTTCATTATAAATAGAATTAGAGTGCTGAATGACCACTTTCTATTCTAAATATAAAATTTTATACTTTGACATCATTGAACACTCTTCATTTTCCCAAAATTAAAATATAATTATTTTGGGAACTATCAAAAGCTGAACACAAATAAATTATACCAGCCAATTATAATAGTGTAAAGAGCAAAGAAAATCATTAATGTGGCAAATTAAAGTTTAATTCCACAGCCTCCTTTCATTGGAAAAACTCAGAGTAGCTCAAACATAAACTAGAAATTATATAAACTAGGATGCCATTATTTTCCCAAAGTTGAAAATTTGTATAAAACAAATGTCGTATGACATATTATATATTCTAAATCTAGCAGTTTAATATTTGCCTTAGTGGGATTCACAAACTGTCTTTCTAAGATGGGTGATAATCTTGATTTATAAATCCAAGTACACAGAAAAATTGCATTTAAAATTGAATGTGCTTATGGAAGATAGTTCAATAGTATAGATGGTAATAATATTCATTCTACATGTGGGCCTTTCTTACATGAAGCTCTTTTTCAGAATGGGTATTTATGTTGTGTGATACCTTTGATCATAAAAAGCAGTGACAAAAGCAGGTTTCTTAAAATGATGGATTATTTTGTAGCAGGACAAAAATGTCAGTGTATGAACATTCGTATCCTTACTAGTTACTCCTGCCTATGTAGCTCAGTTGCTGTTTACTATTACTCTTCCATACCCCCACTAAATAGGACGTAGTCTTTACACTTAATGAAGAAATCAAGAAAAAGTGCAGTGAAGAAAAAGAAAAGCCAAGTGAGGTTGGAGCTAAACGAATAATTTAATGATTTGGAAAGTGAGGGATTCTGGAATAACTACAAAAGCATAGAAATTAAGACTTTTGAGAAAAGTTGCTGGTGAAATGGATAGATTCAATAATCTTTGAGAAATATGAATAAAATAAAATTCAATTTACTTCATTTTAGCCACTAATGTAAACACACATAGAATGTAATCCACTTAAAACTCAGTCTTTTGCATTAATTTTCAGCTGCTGCTATTTAACATTTGGGACCAAAGTTGTGATACCAGGATCCCAGGTTACAAATCATCATTCTAGGCCTAAGCTAATTGCATTTTTTTACCATAATTCAAAATGGCTCTGAAACGACCATCTAGTCTTTTACTTAGTCTAACGAAGGAAAAAGAGAGAAGATGTAAATAAATAAAATCAGAAATGTGAGAGGGAATATCACAACTGACCCCACAGAAAGAAAGAGTATCATAAGAGGATATTTTGAAACATTTGTAGCAGTTTGATATTATTTATGAATTCCAAAAATAAATATTGGATTTTGTTTGTAAACTGGTCTGATCCTTTGGGCTTATTAGATTTTATTAGATTCAGAGGTTTCACTTTGACTTTATTAAATCAAGATTAGGGCTTCTATTTGACCACATCATTAGGGCCTGCAGGGAATCCCCACCCTCTCGGTGGGGATAAAACAGACTTTCACAGGGAAGTAAAGGCACAGAGAAGGAGAACACAGAGGAAGAGAGACAGCTCATTAGACAGGATCTTGTGGTTCTGGGAAAAGAGAAGATCCTGATAGTCTACAGCTGAAATTGTGAAGAGAACAGAGCAGCTGAATGAACCCAGAAAAAGATGAACCTCAGGAAGAAACAAGCCTTAACTAGCCTACAGATGAGAATAGAAGGATCTGGGACCACGGAGCCTTAGGGGGAAGAGGAAGGCTGAACCCTTGCAGAGACTGGCAGTCATCTTGCTCCAACACGTGGCAGCAGACTTTGATGAGGGAAGTAACTTAATGCTTTATGACCTTGTGACTGTCAGCTTCTACCCCAAATAAATACCCTGCATAAATGCCAGCAGATTTCTGGTACTTTGCATCAGCATCCCTTTGGCTGACTAATACAGAATTGTATGCCAACAAGATGGACAATTTAGGTGAAATGGACAAATTTCTAGAAATACACAAGCAACCTGCATTGACAAAAGAAATAGAAGAACTCATTAGACCAAGCACTAGTAGTGATAATGAATTACTCATCAAAAACTTCCTGACCAAGAAAAGCCCAGGACTAGATGGCTTCACAGGTGAATTCTATCAATCATTCTGCAAAGAACTAATACCAGTCCTGCTCAAACTCTTCCAAAAAATTGAAGAAGAGGGAACATTACCTAACTCGTTCTATTATGCCAACATCATCCTAATACCAAAGCCACATTAAGAGGCTTCAAGAAAAACAAAACAAAACAAAAAACTAGAACAATCTCTCTAATGAATTCAGATGCAAGAATCCTCAACAAAATATTTGCTAATCAAATCCAAGGACACATTAATCTAATTATATACCATTTTCAAGTGAGTTTTATCTCAGGTATGCAAAGATGTTTCAACATAAGAAAATCAATTAATGTAGTACACCACATTAACAGATCAGAAGAAAAATAACCCATGATCATTTCTATTGATGCTGAAAGGCATTTGACAAAATACGGCATCCTTTCCTGATAAAAACACTTCAAAAGATAGGAATAGAAAGAAACATCCTCAACATAATAAAGAGTATATATGAAAAAAAGCCCACAGCTAATACCATATTCAATGGTGAAAGGATAAAGGCTTTCCCTCTAAGATCTGGAACAAAACGAGGATGCCCATTGTCACCACTCTTATTTAATATTGTACTAGAAGTACTTAGGCAAGAAAAAGAAATGAAAAGCATCCAAATTGGAAAGGAAGAAGTACAGCTTTCACTATTCACAGATGACATGATCCTATATGTAGAAAGTACCAAAATCTACAACAAGCTTCTAAAGCTGATAAATGAGTTCGGTTAAGTGGTGGGATATAAGACCAACATGCAAAAAATAAGTAGGGTTTCAGTACTAATAATGAGCAATTTGAGAAAGAAATCAATAATAAAAATCAATTTACAGTATGATCTAAAAGAATCAAATATCTGGAATAAACTTAAATAAGATTGGAAAAGACTTGTACAAAGAAAACTATACAACATTACTAAAGGAAATTAAAAAATGACCTAAATAAATGGAAGAATATTCAATGTTCCTGGGTTGGAAGACTAAGCATCATTAATATATCTATCCTATCAAATTGATTTACAGATTGAATGCAATCCAAATAAAATTCTAATAGAAATTTTTAATGAACTGAAGAAGCTAATTATCAAATTTATTTGGAAGGGTAAGGGGCCCTGAATAGCTAAAACAACTTGAAAATGGAAAGTGGAATTGGAGGAATCATACTACCTGACTTTAAAGCACACTAGGAGCTACAGAGGTCAAAACTGCATGACATTGGCACAAAGGTAGATATACTGACCATTAGAACCAAATTGAGAGTTTAGATATAGACCCATGCATATTTGGCCAAATGATATTCTACAAGGCCATCAATCCCACTCAACTGGAAATGAAGAGACTCTTCAAAAAATGGTGCTTGGAGAACTGGATATCCATGGCCAAAACAATGAAAGAGGATCACCATTTCATGCCCTATACAAAAATTAACTCAAGATGGATCAAAGACCTAAAGATAAAAGCCAAGACCATAAGTCTCCTAGATGATAATATAAGGAAGCATCTACAAAATCTTGTGGTAAGAAATGGTTTCATAGACTACATATCCAAAGCACAAGCAACAAAAGATAAAATGGATAAATTGGACCTCAAAATTAAATTTTGAAGTCATTATCAACCCCTGTCTTTGATAACACACACATTGAGTATATCAAGTAATTCTGTGGCTTTACTTGCTTCTGTTCTTATTCTCTAACAGTCAATATTTAACAAAGGAGCCAAAGCAATTTTTTTTTTAATGTAAATCAGATCATTCTCTCAGAATAATATGGCTCCTTATTTGACTGAGAGTTAAAATCCAAGGCCCTTTCAGTTGTTTCCAAAGCTCAACATAAGCTGGCTCCCCAAAATCTCTCTGGCTTACATTTTCCTACTTCTCTCAGTAATGCTCAATCAATATTGTTCTTCTTGCTCTTTTAACTTGGCAGATATGTTCCTCCTTTAGAACCTTTTTCTGGTTGAACTTTCTATTCAGGTATCTACAAGGCTTATTCTCTACCTTTTCCAAGTCTTTCTCAAATGACATTCTTCAATTAGGCTTTCCCTATCATATTAAAAGTACAATATGCCTCTCCCACTAAGGTTACATTCTTGTGATTCCCTTACTGTGCTCAACGGTTTTCTTTCATTCCCCCCCCCCCTAAAAAGTTTATCACCTTTTAATATAATCTGATTTGCATATTACTCATTATGTTTATTGTTTACTGTTTGTCCCTTCCTCTGAGCACATAAATTCTGGGGCAAGTAAGTATTGCTGTCTATGTTGTTTTTCACTGATGTATCACAAGTGCAAGACACAGAATAAGCATTTGATAATCATGTAAAGAACAATGAATGCAAGTGTTTTCATGAAAGAAATCATTTGCATTATTTTTCTTTTGTGTCATATATAGATTGTTGTGTTTGTGAAATAAATAGAGCCAATGGATTATTAAGTTATCTTTCATTCTAAAGGAAAGAGCCATTTAGGAAGAATATAGAATTTAGAATGCATCATTCATTCATGTGTTTGTTTAACAGATGTTTGTTAAATAACTAGAAAATATCACGTACAAAGCTAGGTGATGATACAAAGGTATCCACAGGGAAGGTAATTGGATAGTACAAAGTATAATTAGGATTATAATATCATCATACTGTACTTTCAGCTTCCAAAGTGTTCACTTTTCATTTTAGGTCTTGACTTAGTAACAGAAAAGCAAATATAGCATGATCTTAATACAGCACAATGCCTTATAAGTAGTAAAATATGTACACAAGTGTGACTCCATTAGGGTTATTGGCAGAGGCAACTTACACCCTCTTCAAAGCATCATCATGCACCGAGAGTGTACTGTGAGCTGCAGTTCGTTTGGTATATCTGCACTTTACAATACTTTATTATGCACAAAAAACACCTATTGAGGATTCTACTTTCTTAATTACAAGACTATTTCACTGCAAAAAGATTTTAATGCTCAGTATATATTATTAATGAGGCATAACTTTGTTTCATCTTTTAAAAATATTTTGGAAAGGGTTGCAGATCTCTTTTAAATGATTAGACCTGCTTGGGTATTCTTTGCCCATGGGGTGGCCTGTTCTATGCTGAGTCCACTGCCTGGGGCAGCAGGGTGAGCTAATTTCCTTTGTACCAAAATTGAAAGCTGACTGCCTCTTGGTTCAAGTGTGCCTTATTGCTCATCAGGCTTTATATTAGCTCACCAAGCACCATGGGAGAGTTATCATGGGGATATTGCTGATTGCTAGACTGCACTTAGAGCTGATAAATATGCAGATGTGTAGAATATTAAATGACTTTATTAGCAATCAAGATATTATGCCATTAGGTTCATCTGTCTGATGAAAAAGAGCCAAAATTAATCTAATATTTATAAAATCCCTCATTGTATTCTTTTAACACTATTTCCTATATTGAGTAAAAAGTTAATAAACTTAAGTGAAACCACAAAGAACTGTGCCCCCATTTTATCTTCATTTGAATGAATAAATATCAGTAAAGTGAAAACAATTTTAAAAACTGAAGTAGAAAAAGATTAAAGCAAGTAAAAATTTTCAATTTAATAAAATTAACAAGCCAGTACAAAAAATAAAACCTTAAATTTAAAGACTATATTCAAAGACAAGTGAAAGTGAGAAAAGTAGCTATTTTCTAAATCTATTATCAGAATGTTAGGTTTACATATAATAAAATTTAAAAGCTGAATGATCTCAACATTGACTTTTTTATAAGCATGTATATAACCTAATAAATTAAATTTATTATTTGATTTCAGATGTTTAAATGCCTTGTAAGTTTCAGAGCAGGCTTTTGTCATTTTGTTGTCAATATCTATGGTTACATAAAAAGTTTAACAAATATAAGTAAATCTCATACCATTGCATTTCAAAAAGTCTAGTGTCAAATGGATACTAATAAGAAAATGTAGGAAATATGAGCAAAACATGGAAAGTGAACTCAAACTTCAGATGCGATACGTTTAAATTTAACTAAAAATTGAATAAAAAATTTTGAGCACTGCCCCATTAACTTTCAACAACAGAAGGTTTAACATTAACTTATGGTTAACCAAATAATATTTACTGAAATTCAACCATTTCTTTATATGTTACTTTTTTTCCCAATCACTTGGCCATCTACACCCACTACAATACACCTGATCTTATTTCCTTCAGAATGATTCCATTTGTAAGATCTTAATATAAAAATTTCTACTATGGATGATTGTCCTCAATTTCCCTACTTCCCTCTTCCAGATGCTGTCTCTTTCTTTTATTTGTACTTCCAGTTATGTCTGCAATTCAAAAATCTTCTCCATTCTCCTTATTTGCTATTTCAAAATTTCTCCAATCTCTTCAACATCTCATTCCTTCCACACAACTCATGTCTTAGAACGCGAAATCACCTCTTATGGTACAGAAAACATTAAGGTTATCTGAATCTATTATACACACAAAATAAAATGCTATTTCATTTTCACACAACCATTCTTTCATACACACATAAAAATAGAGAAAGAATCTTGTCTCCTCTTGTGGTGGTTTGAAACTGCATGGACCCTAGAAAATCATGTTCTTAAAGCTAATCCATTCCTATTGGTGTAAACCTATTATAAGTAGGACCTTTGATGAAGTTACTTTAGTTAAGGTATGGGCCAAGGTGGGTTTTCATGCTCCTACTGAAGACCTTCATAAGAGAATGTAATTCAGACAAAGAGAGAGAAAGCCAAGGAAGCATGAAGATGAAAGCAACAAAACCTGGTAGAGAAAAGAGAGACCAGCAGATGCCACAATGTGCCTTGTATTGCGACAGAGTAGTCTAGGACTGCCAGCAGCCGACCTTTGGGAAGAAAGCATCACCTTGATTTGGACAATTTTCTCAGCCTCAAATTTGTAACCTTGTAAGATAATAAATTCCCATTGTAAAAGCCAACACATTTCATGGTACTGGCTATAATAGCTTAGCAAACTAAAAGAGATTTTGATAGCAGAAGAGTTGGGTGCTGCTATTGCAAATATCACAAATGTTAAAAAGGTTTTGTAATTGTGTAATGAGTAGATCCTGGCAGAATTGTGAAGTGCTTGATAGAAAAGGCCTAGATTGTTTTGAAAAGATTGTTGGTAGAAATATGGATACTAAAGGTACTTCTTACGAGGTCTTAGACAGAAATGATGACTGTGTCATTGCAAACTGGAATAAAGGTTATCCTTGTTTTAAAGTGGCAGAGAACTTATCAAAATTGAGTCCCGATGTGGGATGGAAGGCAGAATTTGAAAGTGATGGGCTTGGATATTCAGCTAAGGAGATTTTCAAAGTAACTGTGGAAACTGCTGCCTGGTATCTCCTTGCAGCTTACAGTAAAATGAAAGTGAAAAGGGATAAGCCCAATTTCTGGTTTCTCCTGGGCATAAAGAAACCAGAAATTGATGTTTTGAGAAATTCTTAGCTTCTGGAACACAAGTCCCCAGAGAATAGTGCTCTATATGAGGATTTAACTGAACGTGGGTCCAGTCAGCCATTTCAGTGAAAGTAAGGATCAGAAATACAGTTATTCAGAAAGGATTTATGGAAAATTATTTTGTTTGTTGGTTTGGACTCCTTTGACCTACATGTGAAACTAACAAGTTTTTTTGTGAGATCTGTATAGAAGGAACCACTGCCATCCTGGACTAAAAGGGACAGAAAAGGAACAGATTGAAGGAAAAACCACTTCAAGGGCAGGACCATGGAATCTGAGGTCTGGACTGAAGACATCCTCTCAGTCCAAGAGAATGGACCCACCCATTGTGTGGGAAAGATGAGTATGCTCCAGTACTTGGAGAAGGCACGCCTTCCACCCCGTTGTTCAGGAAGACTGTTACCACCACAGTTCTCTCAGACGCCTGGGGGATTGAAGAGAATCTGGCCACCATCCTGATTCCTGATGAGATTATTATTCTCATATAAATCTTCATCTACTCCAGGTTTGTAACTGCCTAAATGAATCTTTCTAGAGAATATGACATAACCATGCTGATTGATGTTATTTTAAATTAATGACTACTAGCCTGAACTTTATCTGTAAGATTACAATCCTTAGCAAATCCACTGATTCTCTCATTCTCTATTGAATGAGCACACCCTTCTTCTGCATTTAAACCTACAACCATCCTTCTTTTCCCTCATTCTCACCTGACAGCCTTGCCTGTGTTCTCAGTTATATAATAAAAGCAATTAAAAGAGAACATTCTCAAACTCCCACCACTGTTTCTAAGTACACAATCCTTTAGAAACTCCTCTGTCTCAAGCAACATCTGTCCAGTGAACCTCAAAATTGGTGTTATTTCTCTCTAAAAATCAATTTCTTGATGTTTCTTCAGCTACCACCATTTTTCCATTTCTTTCTTATTAGCCAAATGCTCAAAGGGGGGTCATACACTCTGATTCATTTTTCCTCATCTATTTTCTATTTGATCTCATCTAATCATAATATCTTCTGCACCACAAGTACTCTTATAAAGTCAATAATAAATGTAAACATGCTAAATCCAATGGTCAATTTTTAACCCTCACCTTACCTGACCTATCAGTAGCATTTGACAAATTGGTCATTTCTCATTGAAATGTTGTCTTCACCCAGAATTCTAAAAAATGCACACACTTCTTGTTTTCTTTCTCTTACATTCTTCTTGAATTCCAGCTTCCTTGCTGTTTCCTCATCTTCTCCCTACATCCCTATATTAGTCAGCCAAAGGGGTGCTGAGGCAAAGTACCAGAAATCCATTCACTTTTATAAAGGGTATTTATTTGGGGTAGAAGCTTACAGTTACCAGGCCATAAAGCATAAGTTACTTCCCTCACTAAAGTCTACTGCCACATGTTGGAGTAAAATGGCTGCCGATGTCTGTGAGGGTTCAGACTTCCTGGGTTCCTCTCTTCCTGGGACAACGTTTCTCCCTGAGCTCAGCTGCAGTGCTTTCTCTACAAGACCAGCTGTAGAATATCAGGTGAATGGCTCTTTCTTTCTCCCTGATGCTTCTGCCTCTGTTTAATGGAGACTTCTCTCCTTCCTCGTGTATCTGCTTCTCCTGTGTGTTTGCTTCCATGGCTCCAGGATCAAAACTCCAGCATCAAAACACCAAGTCTGTCCTCTGCTCTGCCATGTAGTTTTATCTGTGAAATCCTGCCCACCAAGGGAACAGGGACTCAATGTCCTACTGATGTGGCCCAATCAAAGCCCCAGTCATAATTTAATCATGCCCAGGTACAGATCAGTTTACAAACATAATCCAATATCTCTTTTTGGAATTCATGAACCATATCAAACTGCTACAATCCCCTAAACATTGTAGTGCCAAATGGCCTTGCTATCATCTATATGATGATCATCACAGATGCTGTCTCACCAAAGGTCAGCTGCTGCTGACCTGGATTCCTGGCACTTGGCAAGACACAATGGCAGTTCTGCCGGTCTAGGTCTCTGCCTTCTCCTCCAGGCTTACTTTCTCCCTGAGCTCAGCTGTGGGTAGTCAGGCACATGGTTCACCTCTTCCCTTTCCTCCTGGCCTCTCCTCTCTTTAAGCCTCTTGGCTTATTCTTATCATTATATATTTGTTTTGGTATGCAATCTTCATATTCACAGCTATCATGTTTTTGAGTACCTATTCTGTGTTTAACCTTATTTCATTTAATGGCTATTATATTAAATGTATGTATAATAAAAAGGTTTAAAATATTGCAAAGAAAAAGCCATCTGCTTCAAATGCAGACTAAATCTTCATCTCTAGTCTGCTGTCATGTCAGATTTGATATGGGCACATTAAAAAAACAGCTGTTAAGCAAAACCTCCAGGTGAAAGTTTTCTTCTTATCCAAAGCAAAGGTTTGATCATTTTTACCAGGTTGAGACAATACAATTGCTCTGAGACAGACTCTGTCTTAGTTACATGGAATTATGATGGCTGTTGCTCTGCAGTGAAACTTCAGGAAAAATAATCGCAACATTTAGACTTAAAAAGGCAACAACACCAAAGCCTAAATGTTATGGTAATCAAAATTCCTATGTAAAATGTCAATATAAAAACTCTGCTCCTGCATGTGGCTGCTTAGTGTTTAGTGATTCCATTTCAGTGGCTCTCTTAACACAGACACTACAAAATCATACATTCCTTAATGAGGGAAGGATAAATAAAAACAAACAATAGAAATGAGTTAGTAGCACATCCCTTTGGAGAAGCATTTGCTGTATATTTGATATTATGCCTTTCATGGGTACCTAAAAATACTAAATAGAATAAAGACATCTGCTAAAGAGCAAAATAAACAATTACAAACATGATTAGATATGATCATGATTATGATTATTATAAAGGTTCAAAGCTACAGAGTGTTTGTTTATTCAATACTATTTATGTGAGAGGTTCTTAGAACATTAAGCACCATTAAGTTTTATTCTTCCCAACTAAATGTGGAGTAGTCTGAAATAAATGGTATAATGTAAGAGAGAAAGAACGAAGGTAGGACAACCTACTTTCTCTCCAATGTAATCTAACTTGGGAAAAACTTGTACAGGGTATAACTAGATAAAAGAAGTCATTTTAGATGAGTTAAGAAGTAGCAGTGACCATAAGGACAATGTTTTTTAAAAGTGCCTTGAGTGCAATTGCATATTTGTTTCTTATGCTGCCTTTGCTTAATAATTAGCATATAAATGGTCCCAGCTAGGATTGGAAGTTAACGTTTCATTAACCTCACTTACAAAACCTAAAGGAGGCATCCACATTTAAATTCAGGGGGAAAATTAAACTAACTAAGCTCTCCTGAATAAGATAATCTTGAAGTAAACATATTGAGCACTGACCAAGCATCCAAGATTCATTAAGATTAACACACAGACACAAATACATACACACATATATAGAGTAGGATCCAAAAACTAACTTATAACATTTTCTCCAAGGAAATCTTTAATGACATATTAATAGATTATCTTCCAGTATTGAACTGTATACTGCGTACAAAAAATTTTTCATTTATTTATTTATTTATTTATATGACAATCATTTAATCATTTATTCACTAATTTATTAATTTATTATTTGGCATATATTTAAAAAGCACCAAGTATAAGAAAAACATAAAGCTAGACCCAGTAGGAAACCGAAAGGAAAATAAGAGCTAGATCCTACATTTATGGACCCTGTTGCATAGAAGGGAAGATATACCTGCAAAAAAGAACAAATTCAAAAGAACATAATGATTTTTAAAAATTGAATTCCCACTGTGGCCTGCACTATATTAAGCATTTACTTCTATGTCTTGTTGCTATAAGAACATAGCCAAGTAAGATACACAAGGAGTTCAGAAAGATTTCTGCTATCCAAGAAGTAGAGTGAAACTGATTAAAAACAAGATCACACAGTCAAGACAGCTTGGAGTTGAATCTGTTTGGCCATTACTTCATAATACGAGGAAGATATTTGAAGTCTCATTGCCTCATCTTCCTCATGTGTAAAATGGGGGGGAGGCACAGATAGTAAGAGTGCTTATCTTACAGGGTTATTGTGAGGATTAAGTTAGTTAATGAATGCAAGGCTCTTAGAATTGTGCCTTCTTTGTAGGAAATGGTTTGATAAGAATTATCTTCTTTGGTATATTGTAGCAGTTTTCAAAAAAGAGTGGTTCCTCAATTGTAGGTTCTTTCTTTTCTTTTTTTTTCTTTTTTAATAAAAGCAGTTTTATTGAGATATATTTACATATTTTACAATCCATCCAATGTGTGCAATCAATGGCTTTTTGCATAATCTGAGTTATGTTTTCATCATCATAATCAATTTTAAAACATTTTCATTGTTTCAAAAAGAAAACCTCCGTGTCCTTTAGCAGTCACCTCTCAATCCTTCTCTCCTTCCTCATCCCTGTATAAACACTAAACTAATTCTGACTCTATACATTTATTTGTATTTGCATTTTATATAAATGGAATCAAACATTATATAGTATTTTGTGTCTGGTTTCTTTCACTTGGCTTAGAGTTGTAACATTGTTTTTTTTAATTATTGTTGTTGTTTTTTTAATTAGAAAAGATGTAGGTTTAAGGAAAGTCATGTAAAAACGCAGCATTCTCATATACTCCCCCACTGTTGATCCTTTACATTAGTGTGGTACCTTTGTTACACTTGATGAAATAATATTAAAATACTACTGTTAATTATAGCCCAGAGTTTACATTAGGTATATTTTTCTCATATGCCACCTGTGGTGGTTAGGCTAATGTGTCAGCTTGGCAAGGTAATTGTGCCCAGTTGTTTGGTCAAGCAAGCACTGGGCTAATTGTAATACAGGACATTGATGGAAGTTAGTTACCAGTGAGTTTACTGCATGGATAGCTGATTACATGTACGTCAGCCAGGAAGACTGCCATCATCAACAAGTGATGCTTTATCCAATCAGTTGAATGCTTTATAAGGGGAAGTGATTTCAGCATTCAGAGAGAATTTCCCAGCTCATCTTTGGACAGGCAACATCTCCCAGAAACTCATCAAGAATCTTCATTGGACTTTCATCGAACGCCCTGGATTGCAGCCTGCCTGCGGACCTGGACTTGTGCATCCCCACAGTCACATGAAATACTCTTATAAAATCTCATATTATTGACAGATATCTCCTGTTGATTCTGTTTCCCTAGAGAACACCAACTAATACACCACCCTATTAATAACTCCTTGTAATAGTATTGTATATTTATTAATTCACTGTGTTATACAGTCCCGTATTTTGTACAATCCATCCAAAGTATATACTCAATGGCTCTCAGAATAATCACAGAGTTGCACACTCATCACCACAGTCAATTTAAGAACATTTTCACTATTTCAAAAAGAAAAATCCCATACCCCTTATACCCTCCCATTGTTGACCCTTAGCATTGATATAGTATCTTTGCTGCAAGTGATGAAACTACAACCCATAATTTACATTAGTTGTGTTTTTCCCATATATCACCACTTTATTAACACTTTAATAACATAAGGTGTTATGTTATTAAACATATGTTTGTTCTAGTTCATGGAAGAACATTCTTGCATTAACCAAATTCCTCATCTACCCCTGTGTTCACTATGCTATAATATCTCAAGTTTATCTTCTTTTCACTTTGAAAACTGAATTCCTATTATCAGAAGTGAAATGAAATTATTGCTCCACCAGTACTAAATGTTTGGTGTTAACCCACAAGGACCTCTGTAGCACTAAAGAATATAATTTTTTAGTTAGAAATATACCAGATTGAGAGTCAAGGGTACCAGTGATAATTCTAGCTTTACTAGTAATTGTCATATAATTTTGGGTAAATTACTAAATTGTAATTTGTAACTCTCAGTTTCCTAGTCTATACAAAAAGATATATTGTTTCATATATGTGTTTAATGGGGTGGAGTGGGGAATTCTTTTCCACAGATATTTAAATACTACAGTAGAACTTGAAATCTCGTAATTGGAGACTCTTATGAGTCTTCAGGCACTCAAGATTTGCTCCATGTACTGCAATTTGAGCCTCATAAAATTTAAGTAAGCTCAATAACATTTTCTACCAATCATAAAATAGCCATTTTCTTCATTCAGAACACTGATATCCAACTGGTAATCAACAGAATACATGAAACAGAAAACTGAAATTTAGTTGACAGTGTTTATGGGTTAAGACTTCTATATCTGTATCTGTAACTTGTCTGGTATTTGTTTTCTCAGCTGGAAGAGAATGAAAATTACTGTTTGTTGCAGTTTGATTATTTTATGAATCCCCCAAAGAGAAATATGTTTGTAAACTAGTATCTATTCCTCTGGGTGTGATACCCTTTCATTGCATTAAATTCAGCTGAGGGACCTTTGATTAGATTGCCTGTTAAGATTGCTGTAGGGCTTTTTATTGGACTCCTATAGTAGTCAGTAAGACTTGACTCAGATTGAGTCCCCACCCCCTTGATGGGTTTGAGTTGCAAGGACATAAGCCCTAAGGGACAAGCCTTATGCCAGTAGAGAAAGGACTACAGGATCACTTAAGCATGAAACCCCAAGAGGTTGAGCTCACAGAGCAGCTAAGGAGGGTCTTAGTGCATCTGGACCAACCTCTGTTCCTGCTCTCAAGGGGCTTTCTTTCTTTTTTTTTTTTTTTTAGGATTTTGTTAGGTTTTAATAATGGCCTGATAATACTGTTAAAAACATCTCTCTCACTTGCAGAGACACATATGCACATACATTCTCTTCCTCTCTCTTGAAAGGTTGTGGACTTTGAGGTAAGAGGTACACTGGCTAAAGAATAAAACAATCCTCATAGGGCTGAGCCATGGCCCAGGCCACAGGTTCGCGGGTACTTGGTTGGAAGGTAGCCCCTTGAGAGCAGGAACAGAGGTTGGTCCAGATGCACTAAGAACCTGGAGGGGAGGAGAAGGCTGAAACCTAGCAGAGATCAGTGGCCATCTTGCTTCAATACATAGCAACACACTGGGATCAACTGTAGTTGACTTTGGTGAGAAAGCATCTCTGACATTCCCTTAATTTGGACTTTTCATGGCCTTGGAACTGTAAGCTTTTACCCCAAATAAGTCCCCTTTATAAAAACCAACAGATTTCTGGTACTTTGTATCAGCAGCCCTTTGGCAAACTAAAACACTATCACATCCTTTAAACTCTATTTCATATTGGTCAATTAAAGCTATCATTAAATAGGTATTTAGGTTACAAACTGTATTCAAATTTTAAATAAAATTACATAAGCATATGATCAATGTCATATATCCAACATAATAAAACAATATATAAAATGTGAAATAAACTTTATTTCCCATTATGACTATCTTGCCACCACACTCCTCCCTACTTTTTGTCCTTCTCCATTATAATCACTATAAGCTTTATAATACAATTCATTTCAAAATGATTTTCTTTTTATTTACATGAACACACATGTAACTTTATATACACCTCATATTTTTCATTTGTATCAATGGGGCAATAGGAATAGTAGTATGCTATGATTGAAAAATTAGCATAGAGTTATTTTATGATTCCTAATTATACTGAGATTAAGTACCTTTTCCCAATTCCATTAACCATTAATGTTTATTCTTTTAGGAAATGTCTAGTAACAATTTTTGCACATTTTCCTAGTTTTAAGTGGTAGGAAGTATTTATAGATTTCCAAACATTTTCTTTTTTTCTTGAAATGCTGCAAATGTTTTGTAGCTAGAATGTGAATTGATTTTGAATTTTGCTTTTTTCTTGGTCCTTCATTATAATAAATCTTTAAGTTTACATGATTAAGTAATCATCCTTTTCCTTCAAGTTTACCTTTTTTGGTTTTGAATCCCTTTTCCAAATAAAGTTGATAAAGGTAATCATTTTTAGTTATCTCCATTTATAAATAAATGTATATAGATATGGATATGGATATGGATAGACATAGAGATAGAGATAGAGATATGTATCTTTAATCCATCTTGAATTTTTTGTACCAAGAGAGGTTTGATATTATATTTAGTTTTTTCTTGTTCCCAAAAAAGAATTGGAAATGTTCTCAACAGTATTTCTAAATCATTCTTTTAATCAGATTTTAATTTCTATCTTTGTCATATAATAGATTTCCATGAGAATAGATATTATTGATCATTCAAACAAGTGTTAAGCTCTAAGTTAATGAAATGGTTTGTATAATGCAGAGATTCTTTGAGATTAAACAATAAAGTAGTTTATTGAAGTTTGGATAATGGTGAATTGAAGTGTTGAACAAGAGAACAGTATGAAGGTGAATTCATTGGAAATAATATTGTATTATCATAGATTTCCTTGACATGAATGCAATTCATATAAAACTACTTCATAGTGATTAAAATGGATATATATCCCAATCTTGTATAAAAACTGCCAATGTAGTTTAGAATATTCTCCATCATGTTTAGTATTTAAAAGTAATGATCTCACCCTAGAGTTAGTCTATCTGAAAAGCCTTGACAAAACATGAAAAAGTAATTGTTTTTTACCTCAAATTCCCCATCAAATAGATTTCATTCTGAATGATTTCTGAAACATTCATGGGGAAAAAGATGGTATGCAAGCTTTGCATCTTACATGGTCTTAAGCCCATAAGTATGATTCTATGAGTTGAAATTCACAAAGGTCTTAAGAGCACTTTCAAAAAAAATGCATGCACATATATGTATGTGTGTATGTTTATGTGCATATATGTGCGTGTTTGGAGGTTCCCAAGGTTCAGTGATTCCCTAGAAGGACTCATATAACTGAGAAAAGCTTTTACTCATAGTTATGTTTTATTACAGCAAAAGGATATAGAATAAATTCAGCAAAAGGAAAAGGAACATAGGGTAGAGTCCAGGAAAGAACAGATGCAAGCTTCTAGTTTTCTTCTCCAAGTGGAATTACATAGACCGTACTAAATTCTCCCAGCAATAATGTGAGACAGCACATACAGATTATTGCCAACCAGAGAAGCTCAATGAAGCCTTATTGCCCACGGATTTTATTGGGGGTTGCTCACATAGGCATGGAGCACCCACATGACTGACTTTATTTACTCAGTCTCCAGCCCCTTCAAAGGTAAAACTGATGCTACCTGGCTCAAGACCTCCACCATTATCCACATTGGTAGTATAGACTCTCTGTTCTAGACTAATTCCCAGGTAAAGATAGTCTTATCAGGCATGATATTCCAAAGGTTTAGAGGTTATCTTCCAGGAGACAATCAAGGGCCAATCCTTACCTTAGAATATCAGGACTTAGAAAACCCAGTCCTGCTGAACTAAATCTTTACTAGACAGCATGTAATTTATCAAATAAGTGGATATTATAGAGATATTATAAATACTACATTACACATATTACAGATACTAATTATGAATATGGATATAAAAACTATATATATGTACCCTACTCTTAATATCTTAAAATAAAATTATAAAAGATATTTGATAATATGGTCATGAATATGTTTCAAAAGCATAATGAATACTCCTCTATCATGATATATTACACATGCATGCACATATATTTATTTTAAATAAATTTCCTCTAACAGCAGAGAAGTTATATTCTAGAAAATTATCACATATTTTCCACACATATTGACAGACATGTTGAGTCATTTGTAGGTGAAACAATGCACTACAATATACAGAAACCTCTTGAGAGTATCAGAAAAAAATCCTATTTGAATATCAGGAAGAAAAGACGTCAGTTTAATCTGATCTATGCAATTTGGCCTTTGAATACCTTAGTTGCTGTCAGTCATCTCTTCTGAATTAATGTTTGGCACAGCAGAAACACTAATTTATGCAAGAGCCAAACTGCTGCCAATTAAAAAAAAAAATCTAAGAAGTTTTCTACTGGCAAAAGACACATTTATTATCAAGAGATTTACCATTCTGTTAATGAAATTTAAAGATATCTTTGTTAGTATGGGAATAAAATGCATTTTAGTTGTGTAACCAATATATATGTGATATAATAAGACATTAAGTAAAAATATTTTGCTACTGAAATTTACTTTTCTTTTATATGCTTCTTTTACTAAGTTATTAGAATGAGTACTGGAATGTTCCAAAGTCATAATTCCATTATGAAATGATAAAGTATATATATATATATATTTATATATATATAAAATTTTTAAAAGTGAAAGTATATATACATATATATATAAAGTCAAGTTTTTAACATAATTTATAATAACACTAAAGAAACAATCCATCAATAAAATATTAGTTTTTTAATGTTGGCTGTGCACATAACCTAGGCATAAATTTTCCCTATATAGTTTAACCTTATGCTATTAATTCTGAACATGATTTAAGAGATGTAAATCATCAACTGCTTTAATTTTTTTTATTTTTTTGTTATTACTTATATGCTCTTAAAAAAGGACTAATAAAGGAAAAACAAAGGAAAATAAAAACATATAACCTACTGATGCTAGTAAAGGAATAATTTATCAAATTTATTCCCTATAATCTACCCAAAATTAATAATGTATCAAAAAATTAAGAGTATACTTTTAAAAATTGGGAAAACTCCTTAGAATAAAGTGGAACTTGATAAACTCTAGGTGTCTTTTTTTTTTTTTTTTTTTCAGTCTAAAGCATGCTTATATGTTAGTCAGTTCATATGAAAAGGACATTTTAAAAGTTACTTTTAAGGAGTGCTGTGTATTTGTAGGGTATTGAAAATATTCTCATTTTATTAGAGGATGGTTACCTACCTGGTCTTTCCTCCTCATAAGGAAAAAAATTCTTCACATAATTCAGTATTTCTCCAATAATTAGGAAGACAGTATAGAATAGTTGTTAAAAGGTAGGCTCTTGGGTCAGATTAGATATATTCTAATTTTGTCTCCACCAATTACTGGCTATAAAATTTTGATATGTGGGATAAAAACAGAATATAACTAATATGGATTTTTGGAGATTAAATGAGTTAATCGATAAAAAGAGCTACACAAGAGCCTGGTGCTTTATAGTTATTCAATAAATATTATTAATATTTTAATATTATTTTTGTTAATTCAAAGAAGCTTTCAAATATTTAGAGAATAAATATCAATTGATACTAAAACTGTTTTGAATAATTTTCCCTCCATAATGACAATAGTATAGTGTTGTATATTTTAGTAATTATTATATTGTCTGTATCAGCACCAGCTAATAGAGCTTTCTGTAGTGATAAAAATGTTCTATAATCTCCACTATTCAATAGAGTCACCAGTAGTCACATGTTCTTATTGAGCATGTGGAATGTGACTTGTACAACCAAGGAACAGTATTTTTAACTTTATTTAATTTTAACTATTTTAAATTTAATTAGCTGCATGTGATTAGTGGCAATGGTATTTGGCAGTTAAGTATTGTGGTGGGATATAAGATCAACAGGCAAAAATCAGTAGCATTACTGTACATTAATAATGAACAATCTGAGAAGGAAATCAAGAAAAAATTACATTTACAATAGCAACTAAAATAACAAATATCTAAGAATAAACTTAATTAAGGATGTAAAAGACTTGTACACAGAAAACAACATGGTATTGCTAAAGAAATCAAAGAAGACCTAAATAAATGGAAGAATATTTCATGTTCATGAGTTGGTTGACTAAGCATCATTAAGATGCCTATGTTACATAAATTGATTTACTGATAAAGTGAGATCAAATTAAAATATGCAAAAGCATCTTTTACAAAACTGGAAAAGCCAATTATCAGATTTCTTTGGAAGGGTAAAGGGTCCCCAAATAGCCAAAAACATATTGAAAAAGAAAATGAAATTGGAAGAATCGTGCTGCCTGACTTTAAAGCATACTGCAGAGTTACAGTGGTCAAAACTGCATAGTATTGGCAGAAAGATAGACATACTGACCAATGGAACTGAACTGAGTGTTCAGATACAGACTCATGCATATACCACCAAATGATATTAGACATGGTCACCACACACAATTAACTGGAGAATAGTCTCTTAAACAAATGGTGCTTAGAGAACTGGATATCCATATCCAAAAGAATAAAAGAGGATCCCCAACTCATACTTTATATAAAAATTAACTCAAGATGGATCAAAGACCTAAATATAAGAGCCAAGACCAGAAAGCTCATAAAAGATATAGGAAAACATGTACAAAATCTTGTAGTAGGAAACAGTTTCATAGACTTTACACCCAAAGCACAAGCAATGAAAGAAAAAATAGGTAAATGGGACCTCCTCATAATTAAAAACATTTGTGCATCAAAGGAGTTTGTCATGAAAGTGAAAAGGCAGCTTACTCAATGGGAGAAAAATTTGGGACCCACTTATCTGAAACAGGTATAATATCCGGCATATATAAAGAAATCTTACATCTCAACAATAAAAAGACAAACAACCAATTTAAAAATGTGCAAGAGGAGATCCAACAAGATGACATTGGTTTGAGTGGGCACTCACCAGCTCTCTCACAGGCAGGAGCAGGAGGCTTCAGGAACTGGACAAAGACATAAAAAGCCCAAGGGAAAACCATGAGTTTCTCACCCTGGTGGTTGGAAACAGTGGGTGGCTAAGCCCCACCCTCAAGGCAAAATGCCACTGCAAACCCCCTGACTCCCACCAGTCACCGAGGGATGGGAGTGTTCTCGGGAGTAAGAGGATTCTGGTGAAGGGTTTAGAGGGGTTTTCTTTTTGTGGGTTTGGTTACCTGGACACCTTATGAACTTTAGGGAGCATACAAGCTATCAAGAGGTGGCAACGGGAAGAGGAGAGAGGCAAATCTCCTCAGGTAGCCTGATTTACCTAGCTGACCTGGGAGAGGGAAACTTCATCTGGAAGAGGGCAGAGTCAGGCAATTGACTAGTATGGTGCTGAAAATTACCAAAATTCCAACTCCAAGGGAAGCAGGCAGTAGGAAGCACGTAATAATCTTCCAAGGACCAATTTAGGGTTCCCTGGGGAGGAGGGGTAGGTCTGGAAGAGGGTTGAGAGTTATTTTTCTGTGGTGAGCTCAGATACTAGGTTTCCATTTGAATTTTTGAAGGGAACTCAACCTGACCAGGAGAGGTGAGGGGGGATCCAATCACACAGGTTTCGTGTCCTGCTGCCCAGGGAGAGAAAGCTGTAAGAATAGAAAGGGGACAGGGACAGACTCCTTATCAGTAGGAATCTATCCAACTGCAAACAGTCAAACCTGCCCTAGGAAAAGTGACTAGATAGCTCTCTAACTAACTGACCCAACAAGAAAGTTTAGCTCAGTGGAGGAGTCTCTGGTTTGAATATATGAGGTCCCGGTTCAATTCCCAGCCCTTCATAGATTAGTGACCCACAGGGTTATCAAACACCAGCTGATACTTTAGGAAAGGGAACACATAGACATTATTTTTGTATTAGCTTCTATTGGGTCTTTTACTTTTCTTTAAAAAGATTCCTTTTTGAAATATTAAACTTAGTTTACTTGCTAAAACCCAATTTAAAACCTGCAGAGGTCAGGCGGCAAGGTAATTGATTGATGAACACCAGTAGCCTGAGAAGCTCTCAAGGGCCAAAGAAGGAAAGCTCTTTTCCCTAAGTTTTTGTATGATTGCTTGCTTGACAGTTTGTTTTTTGCTTGTTATTTTTTCCCTATTTATTTGCCCCACTTCCCCATTTTTTTTAAATTAGATGCTGCTGTCTTGTTTCTTGTTTGCTGTGTTTCCCCTTTCCTTTGTTTCCCTCTTTTTCTTGTATACCAAGTTGTCTACCTAAGCTATTTCTTTTTCTTCCTTCATCTTCCTATCTTCTGCTTTCTGTATTTGTTCTTTCATTCCACCTCTCTTTGTTTAGTCTTCAATTTTTCTTGTTTTTATTTCTATCTCCCCTATCACTGATTTCTATCTTTTTAAACTTTCTTTCTTATTGTCTTTTCTCTTTGCCTCTCTTCTTATCATTCTGGCTTTTTAATTCATTCTAGATATTTTTCTTTATTCAGTTTTTTATTTCAGTGTTTGTACCCCATTTTATTATTCTTATTCCTCTGTACTTTTTACATGAGTGAATTATTCATTTCCTTAGGTCTTATATGGTTCCTCTTCTACCTTTTACTATTATTATTACTAGTATCTTTTCTTTCTTCTTACCTATTTCTCTTTCTCTGGCACTAATATTTTTCTTTCAAGGGAACATAGACAACAGCAAAGAAATAGAATAAAAGGAACAAAATGTCTGAGAAAAACTTATGACACACACAAAAACAGCAACTAAATAAAACCTTAGAGTAGAGAGAAAAACAAACCAACTGAATAAGCTCATCAAGATAAAGAGATGCCTAAAAACCAACAAAAAAATGATAAACCATACTAAGAAACAGTAATAAATGGCCCAATCCAATGAACAAACTAAAAACCAGGAGAAGATGCAGAATACGGAGCAACTAAACACAGCTGTCCAAACAAATATCATGATACAACTTAATGGAGTGAAGGAAGAGATTAATGATATTAAGAAGACACTGGGAGAACATACTGAAGAAATTGTAAACATACATAAAAAGGTAACAGATATGATGTGTTTGAAAGGCACAATCCAAGAAATCAGAAATACACTGGAAGCACATAACAGCATATTTGAACAGGCAGAGGAAAGAATTAGCGATGTGAAAGACAATACATCTGAAATCAAACATGTAGAAGAACAGATACATAAAAAGATAGAAAAAATTCACCAGCGACTTAGAGATCTAAATGATAACAAAAAATGCACAATCATCTCATTATAGGTAACCCAGAGGGAGAAGAAAAGGGAAAGGGCACAAAAGGAATGTTGGAAAAAAATAATAGCTGGAAACTTCCCAACCCTATTGAGGGAGATGGATGCACATGTCAAGGAAGCACAGCATATCCCAAACAACAAGCCTACTCCAAGAGGTATACTTGTACACAATTGTCAATTGTTCAATGCTCAAGACTAAGAGACAATAGAGCAAGAGAAAAGAGTGCCATCACATACAAAAGAAGCTCAATAAGATTAAGTGCTGATCTCTCATCTGAAACCATGGAGGCAAGAAGTCAGTGGTATGACATAGTTAAGGTGCTAAAAGAAAAAAAAAAAAAAACTTCCAGTCAAGAATTCTCTATCCAACAAAGCTGGCATTCAAAAATGATGCAGAATTTAAAATATACACAGATAAACAGGAATTAAGGGAGTATGCCACTAAGAAACCTGTTTTCAGGAAATACTACATGGAGTGCTGTAGGTTGAAAGAAAAAAACAGGAGGGAGAGAGTTGGAAGAGAGTGCAACAAAAAATAAAGAAAATACAGAAAGAGAAATAAAAACAACATATGACATACATAAATCTAAAGAAAATATGGCTAATATAAGTAATTCCTTGACAGCAATAACACTGAATGTTAATGGATTAAACTCTACATGCAAAAGACACAGATTGGCAGAATGGATACGGAAATATGACCCATGGATATGCTGTCTACAAGAAACCCACCTTAGACCCAGGGATTCAAGGAGGTTGAAAATGAATGGCTGGAAAACAGTTTTACATGCAAACAACATATTAAAAAGGGCAGAAGTAGCTATACTAATATTGGACAAAATAGACTTTAACAGCAAAACTATTTTAAGAGACAGTGATGGACACTATATATTAATAAAATAGGTAATCTTTCAAGAAGAAAGAACAATGATAAACATTTATGCACCTAACCAGGGTGCCTCAAAATAAATGAGGAAAAATTAAGTGGAGAAATAAATGTCTCCACAATTAGGGACTTTAATATACCATTATCAACATTAGACAGAACATCTCGACAGAGAATCAATAAAGAAACAAAGACTTTGAATAATTCATTAGAGATTCTGACCTAATAGACATGTACAGAGCACTACACCCAAATACAGCTGGATATACATTCTTCTCAAGTGAACATGGATGTTTCTCCAAGATAGACCACATGCTAGGCCACAGGACAACACTCAATGAATTCAGAAAGATTGAAATTATACAAAATAATTTCTCTGACCACAATGGAATGAAGCTGGAAATTAGTAAGGGCCAGAGAACCAGATAAGGCACAAAGATATGGAAGTTAAACAATACACTCTTAGGTAAACAGTGGGTCAAGAAGGAAATAACAAAAGAAATCAGTAATTACTTTGAAATGAATGAAAATGACAACACAACATATAAAAACCTATGGGATGCAGCAAAAGCTGTACTGAGAGGGAAATTCATATCCATAAAAGCATATATCAAAAAAGAAGAAAGAGCTAAAATTGAAAACCTAACTGCACACCTGGAGGAGTTAGAAAAAGAACAAAAAATCTAACCCAAAAGAAAGTAGAAAGAAAAAAATAGCAAAGATTAGAGTGGAACTAAATGAAATAAAAAATTAAAAAGCACTAGAAAAAAATAAACAAAACTAATAGCTGGTTCTTTGAAAGGATCAATAATATTGACACAACCTTAGCTAGACTAACAAGGAAAAAAAGCCAAAAGATACAAATACCTAAAATAAAAAAATGAGAAATGGGATATCACCACTGACCCCACAGAAATAAAGAGTATCATAAGAAGATACTTTGAAAATTTTTATGCTAACAAGAAGGATAATTTAAAGGAAATGGACAAATTCCTAGAAACACACAAGCAGTCTACATTGAATAAAGATGAAAATGATGAACCCAACAGAAAAATTACAATTAACGAGTTTAATTAGTTGTCAAAAACCTCCCAACTAAGAAGAGCCCATGAACAGATGGCTTCACAGGTTAATTCGATCAAACATTCCAGAAAGAACTAACACTAATCCTGCTTAAACTCTTCCAAAAAATAGAAGTAGAAGGAACTTTGACTAACTCATTCTATGCTTCCAGCATCACCCTAATACCAAAGCCAAACAAAGATGACACAAGAAAAGAAAATTACAGACCAATCTCTCTAATGAACCTAGATGCTAAAATACTCAAAAAAAATACATGCTAATCATATTCAGAAACACATCAAACAAATTGTACACCATGACCAAGTGGGTTTCATCCCTGGGATACAAGGATGGTTCAACATAAGGAAACCAATTAATGTTATAAATCACATAAACAGATCAAAAGAAAAAAATTACATGATCATCTCTATAGACACAGAAAAAGCATTCTACAAAATACAGCACCCTTTCCTAATAAAAATGCTACAAATGATAGGAATAGAAGGAAACTTCTTAAAAATGATAATGGTTATATATGAAAATCCAACAACTAAAATCATATACAATGGTGAAATATTAAAAGCTTTCCCTCTAAGATCAGGAATACGACAAGGATGCCCAGTATCACCGCTCCGATTTAACATTGTGTTAGAAGTACTTGCTTGAGCACTTAGGCAAGAAAAAGATAGAAAAAGCATCCAAATAGGAAAGGAAGAAGTTGAAATTTCACTATTTGCAAACAACATGAGCCTATACATAGAAAGCTCTGATAAATCTACAACAAAGCTTCTAGAACTTATAAATGAGTTTAGTAAAGTCACAGATTCTAAAAGCAATGCACAAAAATCAGTAACATTTCTGTACACCAATAATGAGCAATCTGAGAAGAAAATCAAGAAAAAATCCCATTTACAATAGCAACTAAAAGAATCAAATAACTAGGAATAAATTTACTTAAAGATGTAAATGACTTATACACAAAAAATTAAACAACACTGTTAAAGGAAATCAAAGAAGACTTAAATAAATGGAAAAAAAATCCCTGTTCATGGATGGGAAGACTAAATATCATTAAGATGTCTATCCTACCCAAACTGATCTACAGATTTAATGCAATTCCAATAAAAAACAACACAGCATTTTTTGCTGAATTGGAAAAACTAACTTTGAAATTTATTTGGAAAGGCAAGAGGACCTGAATAGCCAAAGACATATTGAAAAAGAAAAATGAAATTGGAAGAATCACACTACCTGACTTTAAATCATACTACAAAGCTACAGTGGTCAAAACTGCATGCTATTGTCACAAAGATAGACATACTGACTAATGGAACCAAATTGGGAGTTCTGATATAGATCATGGCATATACAGGCATCAGATATTCAACAAGGCCACCAAGCCCACCCAACTGGGAGAGAATGGCCTCTTCAACAAATGGTGCTTGAAGAACTGAATATTCATATCCAAAAGAATGTGAAAGGTACACCATCTCACACCTTATACAAAAAAAACTACTCAAGATGGATCAAAGATCTAAATATAACAGCCAAGACCATAAAAACCTTGGAAAATAATGTAGGGAATCATCTACAGGACCTTGTAAAATAAGAAATGGTTTCATGAACTTCATACCGAAAGCATGAGCAGAAAAAGAAAAAATAGGTAAGTGGGACCTCCTCAAAATTAAAACCTTTTGTACCTCAAAGGAGTTTGTCAAGAAAGTGAAAAGACAGCCTACTTAATGAGAGAAAATATTTGATAACCATATATCTGCCTAATATCCAGCAGATATAAAGAAATACTATATCTTGAAAATAAAGACAAACAACCTATTTAAAAACCGGCAAGTCTTTTGAACAGACACTTCTCCAAAGAATAAATACAAATGGCTAAAAAACACATGAAAAGATGTTCAACATCACTAGCTATTAGGGAAATGCAAATCAAAACTACAAGTAGATACCATCTTACACCCATTAGACTGGTGGCTATGAAAAAACCTGAGGACTACAAGTGTTGGAGAGGATTTGGAGGAATGGAAGCCCTCATCCACTGCTGGTGGGAATGTAGAATGATGCAGCCATTGTTTAGGACCATCTGGTGGTTTCCCCAAAAACTAACTATAGAACTGCCATATGATCCAGCAACTCCAACCCTGGGTATATACCCAGAAGGACATGAAGAGATACATGCACACAAATGTTCATAGCAGCATTATTTACTATTACCAAAAGTTGGAATCTACCCAAATGCCCATCAACAGATGAATGAACAAAATGTGGTACATACATACAATGAAATATTACTCAGGTGTAAGAAGAAATGCAGTATTAACACACAGGATAACATGGATGAATCTTCAAGACCTTATGTTGAGTAAATCAAGTCAGACTCTGAAGGACAAATATTACCTGACATCACTGACATAAATTAAGCAAATCGAGCAGATTCAGAGAGCTAGAGTCTGGAAGATAGTTTTACAAGGAATAGAGAGAAGAATGTTGTGAGCCAATGCCCATGGGGGTGAAATCTATGATAAGGTGGAAGGGAGTAGTTGTGCAGTGAAGGAATATGAAGGGATGTAGTGATACTATTGAGTTCGGTGGTGCAAGTTTGACAGGGGGTAGGGTGGGGAGGGTGGGTTGGACTGTCCATGAAACTTGGAGGAGTGTTGGGGGAGGGAGGAGGTGAACACTGGGGATTGGGGGGTATGTGGCTGAAATTACAATGTTGGGAAAGCTCTTTTGGCAATATGTCAAGGAAGGGTTACAGGTTTAGGTGTTGGATGGGGGGCATTCATGATAGGGCTCACCTGGGACAGTTTTCTAGAGAACGTGAGTGATCATTTTGTCATAGTGTTTTGTACCATTGGGTGAAGACACACATAATGAGCAAGAAGGATTTGAACTCCCCTCCTGGGGAGGCCCAATATGTTCTTAGACAGAGGGGTGGGTGTCTCATGAGTGCTTGGGCAGTTCCTAATAGGGCAGGACAGACCAGTGTGTCAAGCCCTCAGTGTTGCTGCAAGTAAATATGAATCTTGTCCTTCAATTAGTTAAGCCTGGAGGTCTCCATGGTTCCTGAGGGGAGGGTGAGGGATGAATAGAATAGATGGAAGAGGGGATACTTAGGGGGCAATGGAAGTTTTATGCATGTTCCTACAATGATGGATACAGGCTATGTAAAATTTCATCAAAAATTTATAAAAGTGTATGGTCTAAAATGTAAATCATAATGTAAACCATTGACCATGGTTAGTAGCTATTTTTCAATATTTGCACATCAGTTGTAACAAATGTACCATCCACATATAAAAAGGTTATTGATATGGGGAGGGGGAAAAGGGGGGGGGGATGTTGGATATGTGAGAGTCCCCTATATTCTGTATGTGACTTTACTGTCTTTGAAGACAAAAGGAAAAGAAGTAAGACACTGGGGAAGAAATAGAATAGATATTACAGTGATGAAAGGCAAAACACCGAATTTTTTTTTTTAATTTGCATTATTTTTTTAATATTCCAATTTTTAAATTTTATTTAATTTCAGTTTTTCTAAATTATTGTGCATTTTATTTCTTCTATTTAATCCTATCACTATTATTTCACTTTCTTATTAATTGTACTTGGCTTCATTTTTGAAGAAGTTTTGGATCACAGAAGGGTTACAACTATGGTAAGGGAGGATCATTCATGTGGTGTGTTAGTGATGGGAGATACATGGGAAGAAGTTCACCTGGGTATACATATAAGGTATATAAATGTGCTCAAATATTCATGAGGCATTGCCATAGTGAGTAGAGATTCACACAATAATCAAAATAATATTGAATTCCTATCCTGAGGAGCTCTGCCACATTCTCTAATGGAACAGCAACAATCCCCCAAGTACAGGGGCAATAACTAATGAAGAAGGATGGTCCATTGATGGGTCCTTGATATTGATAACTATGCTTATAAGCCTTTGCTCTTGAAATTGCAACTTAGCCTAGTGTTGTAGGGTGCATAAGAGTTACCTGCCGAGAGCTTCCATGTTGTTCAAATGTGTCCTTTCTCTAATCCAAACTCAGCATATAAATGCATTACCTTCACCCCAGTGTGGGACATGACTCCCAGGGATGACCCTCCCTGGCACCGAGGGATTCAACTTGAAAAAGACCTTGAATAAAAGGAAGAAAGTTAAAGACAAATGAGTTGATATGGCTAAGAGACTTCAAAGTGAGTCACGAGGTCATCAGAAAGGCAACGCTTATGTATGTCTCAGCAGGATTTCATAGACTGCCAAAGTAGATACTACCCCAAATAGTAGGGCTCCTGATGGCTCTGGAGAGACCCAGGTCCTATGGTCATGGCAGATAGCTCCAGAGTTTGGTGCCTTGCCAGTGGGCCCTCCTTTGAAGTTTATGTTCCCGAGTGTAACAGAGTTAGACTCAGTTGTGACTTGTCTACACATGCCTCTTCTGTCACTTCTATTTGACCCTATAGTTGGTGCTGGAGTTGGTAGGTGTACATCCAAGAGACTTGAATCTTTGGGCTGTCCATGGGCCAGCTGGGTCCTGAGCCTCAGCAGAGTTGCAACATCTACTCTCCAGTTCATTGGACTCACCCAGGACTACTAACAAGGAGATAAGGATGGATGACCACCATACCAAGGAACCATGAGAGTCTACAACTCAAGCAAGAGAATCCCATCCATCAGCCATATGGGATTGAAGACCCTTCTCAATTAATGGTGGAGTGGCCATCACCATCCTAGAATCCTCAGGATTGGGGCATAAAATATGGACTAGAGTGGAATTACTGTTATTCTACTATAGATTTATTGTGCTTCTAGCAATGGAAGAAATTATATCATTGATGTGGAGACAGTGGCCACTGGAGGTGATGAAGGCAGGGAGAGGGTAAAAGAGGTGTAATATGGAGGCATTTTCAGGATTTGGAATTGTCCTGAATGACATTGCAATGACAGATACAGGCCATTATATATCCTGCCATAGCCTACAGAATTGAGTGGGAGAGAGTGTAAACTCCAATGTAAACTATAATCCATGCTTAGTGGCAATGCTCCAAAATGTGTTCATAAATTACAATGTATGTACCACACTAATGAAAGAAGTTGTTAATGTGGGGAAAAGTGGTAGGTGTGGGGATTGGGGCATATGGAAATCGCTTACTTTTTTTATGTAACATTTTATGTAATCTAAGAATCTTTTAGAAAAAATAAAAAATATATTAAAAAATAATAATAAAAATAAAAATGTGTAAGAGAGTTGAGTAGACACTTTTCCAAAGAGGAAATACAAATTGCTTAAAAGCACATGAAAAGATGCTCAAGAGATACCATCTTACACTTATTGAATTGGTGTTGTTAAAAAAAGAATCAGAATACTACCAGTGTTGGAGAGGATGTGGAGGAACAGTAACATTCACCCATGCTGATGGGAATGTAGAATGGTGCAGCCATTGTGGAGACACTTTGGCCATTCCTCAGGAAGCTCAGTATAGAAGTGCCATATGATCTGGCAATCCCACTACTAGGAATATACACAGAAGAATGGAAAGCAGGAACTGAAAGAGACATGCAAAACAATGTTCATCACAGCATTATTCACAATTGCCAAAAGTTGGAAGCAACTCAAGTGTTCATCAGCTGATGGATGGATAAACAAAATGTGGTATATACATACAATGGAGAATTACCTAGCTATAAGAAGGAATGAAGTGTTGACACATGTGGCAACATGGATGAACTTCGAAGACCTTATGATGAGTGAAGTAAGCCAGTCATTAAAGGATGAACCGTGCATGATCTCACTGATCTTAACTAAGGATATTGAGCAGACTCAAAGAGGTAGAGTCTGGAAAATAGGTTACCAGGAGATAGAAAGGGAATAGGTATTGGTGAGTCAATGCTCAATCTGGGCAGAATCTATGATAAGGTGGATGGTGGCAATCTGGCAGTGAATGGGGGTGATGGGCATGCACAAGTCTATATTCTTTATTTTTAATGTATTTCTTAGCTAAAACCAGGTGCTTCCAGCTATTTTTGCTAAGTAAAGCAATGTACATTTAAGTGCACTTGTATTAAAAAAGACAATATCTCAGTTTGAGAAAAGTCAATATTTCGACATAAGTGTAGTGTTATCCTATGTTAAACTTTAGAGTAATTAAATTTTGAGCTCCCAGGTTATAGGAACATAGCTGACACAAACCTCTCAGACAGGCTGCCTGCTGACACTGACCCTGAAATTCTACATAGAGACTATCGCTCGATTCAGGCCACCTAGTAAATAAACAGATTCTTGTGCTTTGTTGCTTACAAGGAGAACTGGTATAGTGATCAGGTTTTAGATTCTCAGGGGCCATGATGTATACGCAGCAGGTCTGGGATGTCTTATGATTGATATTGATGGCTTCTAGAAGCAAAGATTGGATAAACGCCTCTTTCACACTTTCCTCTGCCTCTTTCACACTTTCCTCTGCCATAAGATATAATTCCTCTAATATCAGTCCTTTAAAATTCTCTCATGCAATGGGCCTAGATTCATCTCACAAATGTGGAATGGCTGAATTTAGGTCCCTAAGTTACAAGGAACAATTGAACTGAGAATCATGGCTGGATTCCATTGTAAAAGTATCAGGCATATTAAAAAGGAAATACCCTTAGATTTCCAGTCCCTAGTGAGAAGGCACCACTACATTTAGAAAGTGCTCAGAGGGAGCAACAATTCTTCCTGTTTCCTAACACTGTCTTTCGTGATTCCTTTTCCCCAGATACATCTGAGTTTGATCCAGTCTGAGGAGATGAAAGATTTACTACAGCTATAGCAAAAGCCTAGTCTAGGGAAAATACTTCATGACTTAGAATTAACAAATTTATTTTATTTATTTTATGCATTTGCCTTTTAGATTCTGTAGGAAATAAAAAGATGAATTACAAATAAAAAATACAATAGAACTAATATTTATATTTACCAATGTCATTATGTTTACCAGAGATCTTTTTTTCTTTGTGACTTCAGTCAATTGTAAACTTTCATTTGAACCAACAGAAGCCCTTTTCGCACGTCTTGTAGAGCTGCTCTATTGGTGGTGAAATCCCTCAACTTTTATTTATCTGTGAATGTCTTAATCATTTCCTCATTTTTGAAAGACAATTTTGCCAGATAATAGAATTTTTGTTTGCAGTTTTTTGCTTTCAGCAATTTTAATGTCTTCTCGCTGCTTTATTGACTCAATAGTTTCCTTGGAGAAATAGACAATCTTATTGAGGATCCTCTGTGTGTGACATATTGCTTCTTTCTTTCAGCTTTCAGAATTCTCTATTTTTGTATTCATTGTTTGATTATAACAGGGTACAGTGGGTGTATATTTGGATTTTTCTTGTTAGATTTCATTGAACATCTTGGATGTGATGTTCATGTCTTCTATTAAATTTGGGGATTTCTCAGCCATTACCTCCCTTTGTTCTACTTTGGGGCTCTTACTATGTCTATGTTGTATGCTTGATGATATCCAACAAGTTGCTAAGGCTCTGTTAGTTTCTTCATTCTTTCCTCTCTCTGTTCCTCAGTCAAGATGGCTTCAATTATCTTATCTCCACATTCATTGATTCTTTATTCTGTCGGTTCTAATCTGTTGTTGAACCCTCTAGGTAATTTTTAATTTCCGTTGCTGTGGTCTTCAGCTCTGGCTCCTTTTCATGATTTCTATCACTCCATTGATATTTTCTTTGTGTTCTTCTATAATTTTCCTTATTTCCTTTAGTTCTTTGTTCGTGTTTTCCTTGAGCTCTTTGAGCATACTTAAGACCATTTTTTAAAGTCTTTTCTGAAATGCCCCAGTGAAGTAGAATAGAATAAGGAACTAAGGAGGAAGGGGGAAGAAAACCTAATAAGCCACAGAAACAGAAACTGAGGAAATGGCCTACTAACTTATATCAGCCTGCTGAATCACACAAGCAAGTTAGGAAGCGGTTTAGAGCACATACCCAGTGGCTGTGTTATCAGAAGGCAGACAGCAACATCATTTAATGGCAGGAAAGAGGGAAGAGGCAGGAAGGCTCCACCTCCCACTTTCAGGTTACTGCACATTTAGTGGACAGTGGTCAGAGGCCAATCACTTCTGGCCAACATGACCTGCATAACTTGTGGACAGCAGCCAGAAACCAATCACCACTGGACAGCAACCCTCACACCCTTAAGCAAATCAAACCACCCAATAGAGTTCCCCTGCATAGTCTCAAATATGCCAATCAACAAAAGACCCTGGAGTCCTGTATCCCCATAAAACAGGGGACTCCATGGCAGAAATTTGCATTTCTCTCCCTTGAGAATGTCTGGCTTCCTCTCTGAAGGTATACTTTTTTCCTCTTACTTTAGCCCCTAACAGATTCTCTGTTTGACTTATTAATCGGTGGCTCATCCTTAACTTCTTTCTCGCAACAAAACCAAGAACCTAGATACTGACTCCGGTAACACCAGGTTTGATCGTCCTTTGTGATGGTTGATAATACTTTACCTTTCTCTTTTGCTTGGGCTATGTATTCCTGTTTCTTTGTATGTTTTGTAATCTTTTGTTGAAACCTGGAGATTTAGATATTTTATTAATTTAGATATGTTATTAATGGAATTTAAACTTTTGTATCCAGCTAGTGTTTTGACAGAGCTTTCCTTGAATGCCTAGGGGTGAGGGAAAATAAATAAATAAATAAATAAATAAATAAATGAATGAATGAATGAATGAATGAATGAATTAAAAAAGAAAACACCTTTACCAGTCTTTGTTGATTGACCTGTGCAGAGTTTTTCTTCGGGCTTATCCATATAATGAGCTTGTAGAATAGCTCCAGGTCAAGTTTGAGGCCTCAATGATCTTTTATGTGCATGCTTCTCATCTTGGGAATACACTTGTGGCCGTAGGAATTCCCCTGTTTATATGGTTCCAAAAATTTCCTCTTCCCTAGGAAATATTTTCTTCACTATCCTGTGCACTTCATCGGATGCCTAAAGTCAGCAATTCCTTGCCCAGGCAGAACAACTTGACTTTTCTCTCATAACCTTCTGTAGGAAAATTAGGTAAGCTGCCTTCTGCATGCAGGACAAGTTCTGGGGCTGCGATTTCTCAGGCCACCACCAAACAGATTGGGCCAGACATACATGTTCCCTGTATATGCACAAGGTTTACTCTGCTCCCTCCAGAAAAGGCACCAGGTATTTGCTTTGGGAAATTGCAGACAAGCTCCCTCTCAAGCCTGTGAGGGGATGGGGTAGAGACTAGCCAGGGCACCGTGAGATCATATGGCTTTTAAGTGCCATTTTCTTAAATCTGCTTTCTCACTGTTTCTACAATTTTTAATTGTTATGCTGGAGCTTTTAGAAAGATATTTCTGCTAGTTCTTACTGTTTTTTCAAAGCTTCTGTGGGGGGACAGAGCCTTGATATGTTTCACTCCCCATTCTTAATCAGGGCAGGGCCCAGCATGTTTCTTGCAAACAAAAATATTTAAGAAATATATGTTTAAATATTCTAACTCTCCTTAGTTATCCTTTTCCAAGGGTAAAGAGAGACTGCTTTTTTTTTTTTTCTTTTTTTTTATGTCTAAAGCAGAGATCTTAGAAATGAAGAATTAGAAATTTCAAGGAACTTTTATGCCTGATCTACCATGTTCCAGCAGCTTTATATTGAGTAAACCAAATGGTCATTAGAACTTAGTTAGTTTTACAGTTGATAATAGACTGAAAAAATAAATTATAAGAACAGGGAATTAAAATATAAAATATCTTTCATTTCAATTTTTATCTTTCTTTTCAAAATGGATATAAGCAGATATGTATTTGTAATTCAAAAAATCAGAGTATTCACAAATCTACCTGACTGTGAAAGATATTGGTATTCATAATTTTGATTATTTATAGCTTTTCAGAATCTCCTTGTTTGGAGATTATTCAATTACCCTACTCTTATGTGATAAAATATAATAAAGATTTGTAAAACTACTGTCTCTATGAGGTTCTTGCATATATATATTCTGGAATTCTACCACTTGTCATGTAAAGAAACCCATGTCCAAGAGCAGGTATAGCACCACTTGGTTAAACAATAACAAAGTTGAGATCCTTTTGCTATGTGTTAAGGAAAGACTTGTGTTTCATTTTTTTTAAAGAAAAAATATATCAATATACTGTTCCTAGTTATGTGAAGCCACATTACTAAACAATGA
>JAQZBX010007303.1:32684-51047 GCA_029593785.1 Cabassous unicinctus | reverse complement strand
TCTCTGATCATAATTGAATGAAGCTAGAAGTCAATAATGGCTGGAAAAAAGCAAAATTTATAAATATATGGATATTAAAAACACACCGTTAAATAATCTGTGAGTGAAAAAGAAATTGCAAAAAAAATCAGCAAATATCTTGAGATGAATCAATATGAGAACACAATGTATCTAAACCTATGGGACACTGCAAAGGCAGTAATGAGATGGAAATTTATAGCCATTAATGCTTACATTAAAAAAGAAGAATGAACAAAATTGAAGATCTACCTGAACACCTGGAAGAACTAGAAAAATAAGAGCAAACTAATCCCAAACCAAATGAAATAAACGAAATAGTAAAAATCAGAGGAGAAATAAATGAAATTGAGGAAAAAGCAATAGAGAGAATCAACAAATCCAAAAGTTGGTTCTTTGAGAAAAACAACAAAATGAACAAACCCTTAGCTAGACTGACAAAGAATAAAAGAGGGAAGATACAAATAAATAAAATCAGAAAAGAGAGGAAGTCATTATCAGTGACCCCACAGAAATAAGAAAGATCATAAGAGAATACAGTGAACAACTGTATGCCAAAAAACTAGAAAATGAGACAAGATGGACAAATTACTAGAAACACAAGTACCACATTCACTGATCCTCAAAGAAATAGAAGACCTCAACAAGCCAATCCCAAGTGAAGAAATGAAAACAGTAATCATACAACTCAACAATAAAAAGACAAATTATCCAATTAAAAAAAAAAATGGGCCAAAGACTTAAAAAGACAACCATCCAAAGGCAAAATACAAATGACAAAGAAACACATGAAAAAAAGTTCAACATCACTAGTGATTAGGGAAATGCAAATCAAAACTACAATGAGATATAATTTCACACCTATTAGACTGGCAGCTATTAAATGTCAGAAAACTGTAAATGTTCAAGAGGATGTGCAGAGAAGGGAACACTTATCCACTTTTGGTGAGAATGTAGAATGGTATAGCCACTATGGAGGACAGTTTGGCAGTTCTTAAGGAAGTTGAATTACCATGGGACCCAGCAATACCATTGCTAGTCATATACCCAGAAGAACTGACAGCAGAGACACAAATAGACATCTGCACACCAATGCTCATAGCAGCATTATTCACAATAGCCAAAAGTTGGAAACAACCCACGTGTCCATCAACTGATGAATAGATAAATTGTGGAGTATACACCCAATGGAATATTATGCAGCAGTAAGAAGAATTGAAGTTGTGAAGCATATGAAAACATGGATGAATCTGGAAGACATTATATTGAGTGAAGCAAGTCAGACTCAAAAGGACAAATACTATATGATTGCCCTATTATGAACTAAATATATTATGTGACATATAAATATATTATGTGAAATATGAATATGGGTAAAATTGCACATATATGACCATTTTTGTTTGAATCTGAACAAATATAGCTAAATACTACAAAATATTAATATCAGACAAAAAATAACAATTTTACTAAGTTTTGGGGACCAGACTCAGAGTACTACATATTCTATGATTCCATTTATATAAAATTTAAAAATAAATCAATTTATAAAAATGAAATTAGATTACTGGTTATATAGGTCTGAAGAAGAAATGCTAAGGGGTGTGGAGTCTTTCTTTTTTGGAGTAATGAAATTTCTCTAAAAGTTTTAGATAATGAATGTACAAAATTGTAATTATACTGAAAGCCATTGAGTATACACTTTGGATAGATCATATTGTATGTGACTATATCTGAATAAAACTGCTTAATAAGGAAATAAATAATTGTGGAAGAATAGCCAGGAGCAAGAGCTATGTGCAACAGGGGAAAAAATTTGAGAGGTGAGGATTTTTCTTCTTTGTTTCTCTGTTTTTTTGTTTATTATTATTATTATTTAAAAAAAGAAAATGCTGTAGTTCATTGGACCCACCCAGGACAACTAATGAGTATATGATGATGTGCATCACCCATCCCAAGGAACAGAGAGTGTCTGCAACTGCAAGCAACATAGCTCCATCTATCTGCCCCCATGGGATCTAAGCCCCCTCTTAATTAGAAGCAGAGTGGGCATCACCATCTGAAATTCCCCAAGATTGAGGAATAAACAATGGACTAAAGTAGACTATATCTATTATAGACATTATTAATCTAGCAATGGAAGAATTCTTTTCATTGATGTAAAGACAGTGGCCACCAAAAGTTCTGAGGTATGGGAGAGGGAAGAACAGGTATAATATGGGGGCATTTTTGGGACATTGAATTTGTTCTGTATGACATTGCAGTGATGGATACAGACCATTGAATATTTTGTCATAACTTACAAAATTGTGCAGGACAAAGTGTAAATTACAACCCAAACTGTAGTCCATGGTTAGTAGCAATGCTTAAATATGGGTTCTTCAATTGTAACAAATGTGCCACACTAATGAAGCATGTTGTTAATGTGAGAAAGTTTGGGAAGGGAGGGAGTGGGGCACAAGGGAATCCCTTATATTTTTTGTACCATTTATGTAATCTAAAGCTTCTTTTAAAATAAAAAAATAATTATATAAAAAATACTCAAAAAAAAAAAAAAAGAAATTAGCTGAAAGGTTTTTATATAGAGATACTCCAGATTTTAAGTTTCCCAAAATTAAGATCAAGGAGTAGATTTCACATCTGGATCATCATAATGGCATTGCCTATGGGTCTTGTAGATTTTTGAATATATTACTTTCCTTACTATGAACAAGATTTTTGCAGTGGGTTCTGACATACTCCATAATGGGCTATTAGCAAGGGGCAAGGGGAACAATCTGGACTTCTACTTGGCTCAGTGAATTACTATCTGCAGGACTTTCTCACCCACTGATAAAGACTCTAATTGCTGAAATGAAATACTGTGTTTTCTAACATCAGAAACAAAGCAACCACTTCTGTTCCTATTCTTCAGATATTTAATCACTGACTCAAAGAAATGTCCATCCCTGACCCAATAGAGGCAACCACAAAACCATATTCATTTATCTTAGAACACTTCCAAATCAAAATTTTCACATATTCTCCTATTCCTAAACCTTTGGATTTCCACCACTGACCTCCATAACTCACCCCTGAGATACCCACTCATTTGGCCAAACTCCTCAAACAATATCCCTCAAAGAGACAAGATAACTGATGCTCATAAGCTTCCCAATTGATGAATAAATGACTTCTCATTGAAAACATTCTCCATTATGAATTTTCTGAAACTTCCCTAAGGGGTTTCATCCTAGTTAAGACTTTTCTTTCTTATTTTTTGTTTTCATACTTATCCCTAAACTGAGTTTTCTTTAGCAAACCAAGGTTTCTGTTTGTCTGAAAGATAGTGCACAGTGATTACAGACCTAGTGTTTCACTCCTGTGTATTTCAGTTATTTTATTTAAATTGTAAAGTAAGGCATTCCAATATTGAGTACAGACATAGAATTTCTCACATTTGATTTCTCTGACTCTCCACTTCCATTAGGTATATATTGTGAGTTCTCTGATATGGTATATCATCAGACCATCGTCTAAGGGCTTTGCTACAAAGAAGATACTCATATGGATTCTCTCCCTTATGAATTCCCTTAGATTATCTTAAGTAGTTCTGATGACTAAAGACGCTTCCATATTGATGGAAAAACAGTGTCTCTTCAGTATGTGAGTTCTTTGGTGTGTTTAAAGGGACTTCTTTAAAGAGACTTCTATGGCATAAGTTTCTTTCATATTCAAAGCATTTATACCATGAGTTCTCTCATTCCATCTAAGGACAGAATATTGACTAAAGGCTTTCCTACATTGATGACATTCATAGGATTTCTCTTCAATTTGAATAATCTCATCTTGTCTAAGGTTAGAAAAATTGAGATTTTCCCATTTAGATGATATATTTATAGTTCTTATCCAGTGTGCATTCTCTCATGTTGCCTGAGTGCATAACTATGAGTGAAAGTTTTCCCACATAGATGATATTTATAGGGTTTCTCTCAAAATGCGTTCTCTCAAGTTCTCTGAGTGAAAAATAATGAAAGAAGACTGTCACAGATACATGACAATCATGGGTTTTCTCTCCAGTGTAAGATCTTCTATGTTGACTGAGGGCAGAGCAATGAATGAAGGCTTTCCCACTTAGATAGCATTCATAGACTTTATACCCAGTATGAATTCTCCAATTTTGTCCAAGAATATAATATTGACTGAAGGCTTTTCCACATAGATGACATTCATAGGGATCATCTCCTCTGTGAATTATCTCATGTTGCCTAAGATGAAAAATCTAATGAAATTTTTCCCAACTAGAAGGCAACCATATGGCTTCTCTCCAAAGTGAGTTTCATTGTTTTGTTTGTGGACAGAGATTTCAATAAAGGCTACAGCACTTCAATGGCATTCACATGATTTACTTCTTGTAAGATTCTGCATGTTTTGATCAAAAGATGACTTGTCACTATTTTCCAAGTGGTTTGCTGAAATATGATTTCTTTTTCATGTCCATTAATGCATGATGCATCACTGTGAATCTGTAATAGGAATCTTCTTGCAAATAATTACATTTAAATGAACTCTTTTAGGTGTGAGATCTCTGCTGTGGGGAATTAGATGAGAGACTATAAAGCATTCATCCATAAACACAAAAGCCTTCATTTCCCTACATATGAATCCTAGACTAATTTTCTAGTGATAGTATCCAATGAAAATCCTGCCATTTTAGTTTCATATACACTTTATTCTCCTCCATACATGGAGATTTGCTCTATTACAGCATCCCAATTGCAGAACTATATGATGAATTTTGAGATTCAAGATGTTTCAAAGTTTATGTGTGTGAACCATGTTTATGCAGTTGTCTTTTTATAAGACATTGGTTAGAGTTTTGCATTCAGTTTAATTTTTCCCTAATTTCTAACAATCAGAAAATTTTAGCATTTAATCCCTAAATTAATTACAGTTAGTTGATTGTACTGAATTCCTAATTTATTCCATCCTGAGTTATCTGTTCATAAAACTAGGGTTCACTCCAATGATGCTTACTGATGACATGCTGTTAGAAGTGTCTGTCCTGCAAATAGGTTGCATAAATATCATTACTTGTTTTTTAAAGCCATTTTTCCTTCCTGTAAAATTTGTGGGGAGTTTGATAATGTATTTGACCAAGCCCTTAATAGCTGGTAAATATCTAGGCAATGTGCACTTGGTCTCATGAAGTTTATAATGAATCTGAAATTTCTCATTGGACTAGCTTCCACAATATATATTATAAGACAAAAAAGGATTTACCCAAGGAGTTCATGATTCTGGGTTTGCCTCTTTCACTTGATTGTTGCTACCTTGGCTTGAGGTTAAAAAAAAAATGAAAACTTAATTAGAAATCTCCCTATCACAATAGGAGAACTTACTGAATCTACTGCTTGAGCTAGAGATGCACAGCAACAGGCATTAGATTCATTACCTAAATTTCTTTTAGGCTATAGCATAGCCAAACTTGATTATGTATTAGCTGAATAAGGATTCATTTTTGACATTGATAGCTGGAAAATGTGCTCACTAAAAAATTCTTCACTTAAGTAGCTCTGAAAATTCTAATACACTAATTGAGTTGGTTTTCTATTAATCTAATTTTAGAACTTTACATTTTGCACTTAGTTGCCCAAAGGATATTAACCAGAACTTCTCAATTTTGTTTGCAGGAATAAGATAATGTCTCATCTGAATGCAAAACAAGAAAGAATTGTGTCAGGAGATCCTGTAAATCTGTAACTTTCCTGAGAGACTGAAAAAATTGCTTGATATCCTTGAGTGCTTGGCTGAGAAAGGCTCATGAAGACCTTGTACATAGGCACCTGCACAACAATATCTAAACTGTGGTTTATAAGGTGCTGAAACCAAGGACAAGTTTAATATGTTTGAGACAATGCAGAACTAAGAATTTGTACGTATCCTTCTCACAAGATGCCTGGAAGCATGATTTGGATCTGAGTGCTGAGGACTGAACCTGACATGGGACAGGTGCTGTGCTCATATGAAGCTGGCCAGTAACAGGAGTGCCATGGACTCACCCACAGTAAGATGCTGGGTGGGAGAGGTACACCGAGTGCAAGGCTAGGCAAGGGTACATCATGAACTGGACTGGCTAGAGAAGATGAAGAGATGTTCCTGAGTGCTGGGCAGTAAACAAGACCTTAGGCTTCCTCCTGACCCTGGCCTGGTATGCTCAGTCAAGTCCCCTGGATGGACCTGGCAGAAACAGCCACACAGCCTGGCAGCCACAATCTGGGGGAACCAGCAAGAGTGCTGGTGGTTTTGATTGAATGGTTAGGGAAAGCTAGGTCCCTGCAGTGGTGGGCATGGGGTACACATGGACTGGGAAAGTAGGTGTGTGTGGTTATTGTGGGGGGCTGGGGGACCCTTCCAGGTACTAAGTCAGGCTAGGCAGAGTGTGGCAGGGCCAAGGACACAGCCCCTGAGGAGGACTGACCTAGTGGGATGTCAGAAGCAAAGCAGAGACCCTCCTATTTGTAACCCACCTGGCAGAGTGCCCAGGAACCCGGGTTGCACTTGGGTTCTGGTTTTCTGGACATGTAGCCAGACACTGCCAGTGTGGTCTCACTGCCTGGCCTGCCTTTTAGCTGCACTTGTCAACCCATGGTGTTGATGCAAGCCAAGCAAGAGACATACCACTCTATCCGGGGTGTCCTTGTGGCTGGTGGCAGCCAACAGGTGTCAGGCAGTGGGAGCCTGCAGTCCCTGCAGCTGGGTAAGACTCCACAGCACCATCCAGTGCAGGCTCTTGAAGGTCCAGGGCACAACAACCACACTTTTCTGTACTATCACCCTGAACGTGACTGATGTCGCTCATCTCCGAAGCTAAACTGGATTGGGTTTTTTTAATATTTGGATGGGAGACAGTCTGGGAATGTCAGGTGCTTTTGCTAGGCACATCTCTCTCTCTCCCTCTTTTTTTGGCCACCACCACCCAGAGAATGACAGCCTCTAGCAAGTGCCTTACACTCCTCCCCCCACCTGCATGGCAATCTCCACCTCAACCTTGCCCACAGTGACAGACAGGCAGCTGCATCCCAGTCCTTCTGTAGATGTCCCAGTCCCACACAAGCCCTGACGTGGCAAGATCAGCAGAGACCCAGACTTCTGAGGTCAAGCCTCCTCCCCTGCTGGACCTCTTTTCAGATATCAGGCCCCCTTAGCCCTTGGCACCTGCAAATAAATGGTGCACACCAGGGGCTATCTTTGGCCTTCTGTGCCTTCCCTGGCACAACTGGGATAAGCCAAGGGAATATCCCTTCCCTTTGTCCCTGGGCTCCATCCTAAACATGCCTCATGTTAGCAGAATGCTCTGCATTCTGGCATCTAGGTTCTTGGCTATGTCACATAAAAAACTTAAGGACATGCCATAGGTTAGGCAAGATAGTAAGGAGTTTATTAAGAAAGAAGAAAAATAGAAATGAGATAAATGCAGAATCCGAGATATGAATGTGGGCATGATACATGGTGAAATGTGACCACAGGGTCCCAGGTTAGGTCTTTTTAAAGCCTTTCCTCCTCTCCTTTCCTAATGTTGGGGAGGGGTCCCAGCTCTTTGCTCTTCTGATTGGATGCCACACCTGTTAGCTGTCATGGGATCAATGGGGCAGCCTGTTGCTTGAACTTATCCAGGGCTTCCTCCTGGCCCTGGGTAGAATTCAAAATGGGACCTTGTGGCCAGAATCTAGGTGGGATCTTTCTGGCTTTGTTTTCAGTAGCAGGGCATTCCTGGGCAGGGTCTCACACCCATGTTATTTGCCAGGTCCCAGCTGCCTTCCCTCTTTTCCTATACTAAACTGCCTCAACTCCTCCCTCATGGAGCTTATACCCTTGTATTTAATGGGGAGCTGAAAGGTGATGGCCATTCTTCTGTGGCTGCTTCCTGGTGGTTAGGGGGAGTAGTCCCTACCTGACAGGGTATAAGTCCCTTTGGCTATTTTATTGAGGTTGAACAAAGAAGGGTCTGGCACCATGGTAGTAACTGGATTAAATCTCCATGTGACTAACATCTTGTTCTGGAAGGTATTGATTCTGGAAGAAATAAACTTAGTTAGAATTTAAGGTATACTGTCTTATTAAAAGAATAAAGAAGATGGTGGTAACTGGGCCCAAAAAGGGGCCAGCCACTATGCACTGAACCACAAGAGTGAGAAAGGCCAGGTGTCTCCAGAGGCTGCATCCTCCCAAATCTGATGGAAAATAACATTCTTCCTTAAGATCTTTTATGCTGTTGGTTAACTCTAGCGAGAGATTGTGGTAGACCTGCTGGGTTTGGTATAAATTGCCAACCCGAGTTCTCACAGTGGTAGTTATGCCTAGGATAACCACCTATGCTATGAGAAGTATGAAGAGAGACACTACCTTAGATGTAAACTCACAAAGACAGGATAGGCAAAAAGAAGGCAAGCATGTGAAAAGAAAAATAAAGACAGTACTTAAAAGAGGCATTCCATTATCTTATAGGTACATTTATTATGTAAGAATATGAATTAAATTTAACAGGATTTTAACATGTTCAATACTCTCTGCATATGATCTAGAATAGAAGAGATATTATATTCATCAGGTATATAGGTACAGCACTTAATACTAATCAATGCACAAGTTCCTCTTTCAGCTGCAGTTAATAGATCCAAGCTCCATGTTTGCAATACCACACATCTCCAAAGGGAGCAGCCAAAATGCTAATTGTGTTTAAGGTCTACTCACATTACTCTGATAATTATTGCTCCACTTGGTATGTCCTTCACACAGGCAACATGCTGCAGCACTGTTGAGCCTACAGAGAAGCTAGGAAGTTAGGATCCAGTGTTTCACCAGCCTGGTGCCTAGTGCCCTTTGGGACTATGAAGCAGAGCCAGCCTGGAGGCAATGTCCATTGTAAATCTGGACATATTGAGCCATTGCCAGCTGCTGCAGAAGTCCAAAACTGCAACATACTCTCCATCCACTTCAGGAGCATGTTCAGATGTGGTAGATACTTTCATTGATTTAGGAGTTATAGTGACTGAACTAGCCAATTACTCAAATGGATAGGCACCATGCAGGGTGTTCAGGACGGGTTTGAATGCATGTGCAAAAGCATTGAAAATACTGAAGTCTATCTCTTTTAATTTTATACACTTTTTAAACACTTCCAATGCAATGTATAACATATCAAATGAACTTAAATGTTTTTAGTACCTTGCTTTTTACGTCTACATCTTTACCATGATTACATTAATTAACAGGTATTTTACTTTAGCAGTACAGGAACAACTACTTTCTCCATTATTTTATGAAAATCTAAGATTCCCAATGGAATCTCCTTTACCACCACTTTAATATGCAGATTGAGGTGGCCTCTGACAGGTTTCCCTCTTAGAAAGTTACTTTTTATTATTAATATCAGTTTAGGTTTCTAATTAATAATGTCTTCCTGGAATTAGCCATTTAAATGTTTCAGTTTTGATGATTTACAAACTTCTTAAAATTCACTATAACCACATAGACTACTTCACATTTAAATAAGCCTATAAATTACAGTTAGTAGCCAATGAGATTTACCTTTATCCATGTAAAATCTTGTCTTACATTTCTCATTCTGTTCTATGAAAACTAGTCATTTCACTTTAAGACAGATCTACCTTTACTTCTTTAACTTTAATTTCTTTAAAAAGAAAGTTACAACTTTCATCTTAAATATTTAGTACATATAATGTTAATTTATTTTATTAGTATCCTATAAACATTTGGAGATTACACACAAGTCAAATAAAATGAAAACCATTATACTCTATGCAAGAAATGTTCTTTTTCCTTCCTTCACAGGAGACTAAAAACTCTTTTCATTAATAAAATTCTAAAACTGTGGATAACCTTAAAAGCATACTGACTGCTAGATTCTGGAATATGTTAAAATTGTTTAATTTGTTTTGATTATAATTTAGAAAATATTTTTCCGTAAGTTTCAAGGACATTTTCCCTTTATTTACTGAAATTTGAAAATTGGATTATTAATCATTTTCATTTTAAGTCTGTTAATAGGTTTAAATTGGGGAATTACAGGACAAACTATGATTCTTAATTCTGCAGCCTAGTAGATAAAAGTCTTATGCTAACTTACCTTTTCCCATCTTGTCACACCTAGCCCTTCCCCCATAGCTTTTGCAAAGAGAAGGCCCTGGGGGCTGGGTATGTCAAAGAGGTTAGGAAAACCTTTTTTTCCCTTTCTCAATGGTTTCTATATTCAGATTTCTATATGACATTTCCATCCTGCTTAGCCTAGTTTGTGCTTCAAGAATATTCTTTCACACATACAAGTGCATATTTAAATCTTAACAATTTGAATAGAGCTCTTTTAAGAATTTTCATTTGTTAATTTGATATTATCATCCCATTGTATGAAAATATATGCTGAACAAAGATACAAATAGAGTTAGATACAAAGAACTCATTAATGTTACTTATAATTTTCATTCTCTTATAAAACAAGTTTACTTGTAAAATAACATTAAAAAGATCTCTTTGAAGTCTATTTCTGATTATTCTAATTTGCTCTGTGACCATGAAGTTTTGCACACAAATTTCATTCTTTTAATTATTGGCCTAAAATCAAATTTATTCTGATGCTTTGAAATACAATCTACATCATTTTCCTTTACTTCAGAGCTCTGCTTGTTTCCTCTAGCAGTTTGATATTATTTATGAATCCAAAAAGAAAGATATAGATTTTGTTTGTAAACTGGTCTATTCCTCTGGTTGTGATACCCTTTGATTATATTAGATTCAGCTGAGATGTCTTTGATTAAATTATGTTAAGATAAGGATTTGATTTGACCATGTCAGTAGGGTATGGCAAGGTTGAGTCCCTGACCCCTTGGTGGGCTATGGAATTGGACACTCACTCAAGAAGACACAGAGAAGAAGACACAAAAGCACTATAGATATAAGAGGAGAGAACTTAGTTGTGTTGCTGGAGCCTCAGAGAGACCTGAGCTATTCACTTGATATTTTACAGGTGACCTTGTGAAGAGACCAGAGAAGCTGAGCCTGGAAAGAAACAAGACCTATGCCAGAGTACTTATGAGATCAGAAGAAGCTAAGACCATTGAGCCTTAAGAGGAAGAAGGAAGGAAGAACCCTCTCCGAGTTCAGCAACCATATTTGGTGAGTACCTCTTATGGTACCTTGAGTAGGACTCTTTAAGGTCTTGTAATTGTAAGCTTCTACTCTAAATAAATACTCTTTAAAAAGCCAACAGATTTCTAGTACTTTGCATCAGCACCCCTTTGGCTGACTAAAACATTTCCCATTTTGACTTTGACAGACCTTGGATGAGCAACACTATTTCCAGTATAAACTCACTGAGGTCAGTGAAGTCTCAGGGTGAGAGGAAGGTCAAATTCAGGTGATGGCCATGGCCCTAGCCAGCTGCAGGCAGCTGGCTATTGGTGTCAGTGAGGTGGTCCCCATCTTCAGATAACCTTGGACCTGTGCCCAAAGGTAGCTGAAAAACCTAGCTTGTAAGAACTATTCTCTAAACAATCCTGGGGTTGAGGACAGTTGAACAATAATATAGTATGTTATATCATCTAATTTACATGTTATGTAACCTGATTGACATATTATGCTTACCATTGTGTCTATATGTTATTGCATGCCAACAACGAGATAATAAAAACTAACAGGTCAGCCCAAAGTCTGCTGCACAGCTGCTGCCTGCTGCCTGGTATAGACCATTATACTTCTCCTCCTCATGTGTTTTTTTGCTTGTCCCCCTCAGGAGTTCCTTTCTTGAACAGTTAACAATTGGCCTTGTCAGCAGGATCAGGATTTGTCTTGCACGCCTATTGCACCTGCTGAGACATAGGTAGGGAGTATGGGTCCTGGGTGGCCACCCACCTGTATGTGGGCTGGGGTGGCAGAGTGGCTGTCCTGCTGGTGTGTCTGTGCTGCAGAGATCCCAGATAACCCACCAGCTCCTTTACTGAGTGTTCTGCAACAAGCTGAGCCTGTGTTGGGGGATATAAAACTGCAGGGGCAGCTGCCTATGTGGGCTGGGTGTTCCTATCCTTGCTTTGGTATAGCACATAGGAAAAGCTGAATTAGGCAAGCCAGTTTTGGGAGATGGAGCAGGTGGTGGAACAGTTATATGATCAAATACAGCACCTGGAGCATCAGCAAGAGCACCAGGATGAGCTGGTAGACAGTAGTTCTGAGGATGAAGTTCAGGGAGGGGTTATAAAGCAAGCCTGCCCAGTTATTACTCAGAAAATGAAGCATGATCAGGACAAGGGGCAGGGAGGAGCTCCTGTGGGGCAGCCCCATGTAGTCCAGCACACCCTGACCATCCCTACACACAGGCAGAACTAGTTGAATTGGGATGGCAATTTTGGCAAAAGCCAGGAGAACCAGTAGTTGCGTGGTTGCTCTGGCTGTGGGATGCTGGGGTAGATGGCATTTTGTGTTCTGAAACAGAGACTGAGAAACTAGCATCCCTTACAAGCCACCCACTTTTAAGACAGCAACTGTTGAATGCTCAGTGCCATGCTCAGAGAAAACTTAACTATCCCCTGATGGAATGGTTACAGACAGAGATCTGCACTGTGTGGCAGGATCCCAGTGAGTTACTGGATACTGTGAGTTGACAGGCAACCTATGCCAACTTAGTGTAAGTAGTCCATGAGATGGGCATGCATAATGCCATGTTTAATCTTGGTAATCAAGGACCAGACACAGAATGGTTTACAAGCTGAATGAGAGATCTTTTAGTGCAGCATGCCACGTCCCCATCATTCAGTTCCCTAATAGTGATTCTCACCCCATATGTTGGTCAACGAGTTCATGAAGTGACAGCCATGGTAGCCAGCTTGGGGGAGGCAGAAAATTTGCACACATCTGTCCATCCCGTGTCTACCAAAGGAAGAGATTGTTTCACACCCAGGCGGGTGGTGAAACCAAAAGGACAGAACTCTTGAAAGGTGCCAATTAAGGTGATGTGCATGTAGATGTGGAATGATCTGTTGGCTGTCAGGGTAGACTGGGCAAAGACAGATGAGAAGCTCAATGTGGTCCTATTGGATCTGTGGTGCCAGTTAGAGCCAACACAGTACAATGTACAGAGGAAAAAACAGATATAGGCAGTGGCTCAATTGAGTATTTAACAAATACCCTGGAGGGATCCCCCCCAGCCGGCATTTACCTTTACATAGGAAGAAGGGTGAGGTGTCTGAGATGGGGACCCTTGGAAAGACCGAAGGCCCTTTGTGAAACTAGCCATCAATTGATCCTGACAAAATGTCCAGTGAGTTTTTGCCCTAGTAGACACATGAGCTGAATGTATGCTCCTATATGGACAGCCTGAAAAATTCATAGGCATGTACACCTATGTAGATGGATATGGACAAAAGGGGCAGGGGTCCTTACAGGTTGTAGGAACCAAGGTGATCTTGGGAATCAGTCACCTACCTCCCCAGGAATTTTCAGTGTGTATCTCCTCCATTCCAGACTATATACTTCACATAGATGTGTTGCACAATGTTACCTTGAAAACTACTATTGGAAAATTCCATTTGTCTGTTTGAGTGGGGAGACACTAATTCTCCTGGGACCTTGCTGGAGCCTCACAGGACCATTACAATAAAGCAGTATAGATTACCAAGCAGTCAGGATGAAATTACTGCTACCATTAAGGAATTGGTTAAAGTTCATATACTCTGGGTGGCATGCTCCAGTATGGCCTGTGCCAGATGGGACTTGGCATATGGGTGTTGATTATCGAGAGTTGAACCAGGTGGTTCCTCCCCTCCATGTGGCTGTGCCCTCTATTTTGGGTATCATGGACACATTGTCTCCTACCTTGGGGACATATCATTTTGTTTTGGACCTCACAAATGCATTCTTTTCCATTGATATTGCTGACACCACACAAGATTAGTTCACTTTCACATGGGAAGGATGTCAATGGACTTTTACTGTTTTGCTAATGGGATATGTTCATAGCCCCACCATCTGTCATTGCTTAGTAGCTAAGGACTTAGAGCAATGGAAACACTCAGGAACAATAGAATTGTTTCATTACATTGATGATGTTTTGTTAACCTCCAATTCTCTTGCAGATTTGGAGGTGACAGTGCCCACATTGATCACTCATCTTCAGGAGCAAGGATGGATGATAAATCAGGACAAGTTGCAAGGGACTGGATTATCTGTCAAATTTTTGGATATTGTGTGGTTGGGTAAGATGAAAGTAATCCCAGAAGCCATTATTGATAAAATACAAGCCATTCCCCACACCATTACAGTGTGATACCTACAGGTTTTCTTGAGTCTCTTGGGGTATTGGTGAGTTTTGTGCCACAGTTGACCCAGATTTTGAAGCTGCTTTATAAGTTGACACAAAAGAAGGCCACCTGGGAGTGGATTGATGAAGCCAAGATATTTCAGGCCACAAAGTGGGCCATTAAATGGGCCCAGGCTCTCCTAGTGGTGAAACCAGGTCAACCATTTGAATTAGATGTACATATAATAGAGGAGTCATATGTTTGGGGCCTGTGGCAATGCACAGAATGACTCTGTCAACCAACTGGATTTTGGAGTCAACTGTGGGAACAAAGAGAAAAGTGTTATAGTTTGATAGAAAAGCAATTAGCTATTGCATGTGCCACAGCCCAGAGTACTGAGACTATAATGTGATAGGCCCTGGAGAAAATAGCCACCACATACTCCATCCAAGGCTGGGTACAGAACTGGATAGCCTGGTCTCATAGTGGAATTGATCAAACAGCAACCCTTGCTAAGAGAGGTACATATTTAAAACAGAAAAGCACTTTTGCTTTCAGTCCTCTAAGAAAAGAATTGCAAAAGGTTTTGGGACCCTTAACATATGCAGGAACATTAAGTCCTGAGGCAGAAGTAACACCCATCCAGGGTACCCAATCCCCCTTTAATGCTGGGGAAGGGACAGTCCTAGAGTCTGTATGGTATACTGATGGGGCCAGTCAAGGCCAGTCTGCTCAGTGGATGGCTATAGTCATCCAACCTAAAACTGACACCATATGGTATGAAATGGGCTTTGGTCAAAGTAGCCAATGGGCCAAATTGCAGGCTGTGTGGTTCATTGTAGGAAAAGAAGAAAGCCTTTTAACCCTTTGTACTGATAGTTGGGCCATTTTTAAAGGCTTTACAGTGTGGATACCAGAGTGGAAACAAATGAATTAGCTCATGGCCCATAGCCTATATGGGGAAGGCCCATGTGGGAAGACCTCTGGGAATAGGGGCATTCAAAAGAGGTTGTGATATATCATGTGGCCAATCAATACCCACTGGCTTGTCCTGGTAATGATGAAGCAGATCATCATTAATGAAATTAACCCTGAAGGTAACAACTGTGCAGGATATTGCAATATGGTTGCATCATAAATTGATGAAGACAGGAGTTCTCTCTATGTCAAAAGCTGCCTATTCAGAGGGCTTAGAGGTAGGAATGAAAGGCCTCTGAGTGGCATGTAGAGGATGCCCACAATGCTGTCTTATGCATGAGCAGCCTTTGCTTCATATCATGGGACAGATTGAGCATGGCTGAATTCTCTTGACTTGATGGCAGGTGGATTATGTAGGACCACTGCCCTTGAGCAGGCAGTATTGATATATATTCACACACATGGATACTGCCACCAGTTTGTTATTTCTCTACCCCACTGCCCAAGCAATGCAGATCAGCACAATTCATGTCTTACAGCAGTTGTGTTCCCTCTATGGTCTTCCCATGGTAATTGAAAGTGATAGGGGAACCCACTTTTGTGGGCAACACATAAAATTTGGGCTCATCAACAGGGGACTTAAAGAGCCTTTCATGTCCCCTATAATCCCCTAGCAACAGGTATGATTGAGAGATATAATGGGTTATTAAAAACTGGATTACAGGCAATGTGTGCCAGCCTCCTGTCCCTGCCCAAATGACGTGAGAGGCTGTGGAATGGGTTCCAACAATTAAATGAGTGCCCCTGATGGGGTGGAGTAATGCTGATAGAAGCCCCATTGCATAGAGCAGCAGCTCCAATCCAGTTGCAAATTACAACAAAAGACCCATTAGTGAAGCCCCAAATGGGACCACAGAGACATATTCTGTTACAACCGTGACTGTGCTTCATGGTGGAGAAACTAAAACCATGGAATGGCCTTGGACCTTGAAGTCACCCCATGTAAGGTGGCTTTCTCTTATTGCTCCCTGGGGAACAGGATTTCAAAGAAAATTGTCAATCACACCTTGAATAACCAATGTTTGGTCCTTGCAGGTAGAAGTGATGGCACCATCAACAGCAGAATCAATTTTGAAAGGGACATTTATTTGGCTCTCTGGTCCATGATGAGTTCCCCATTTTGATGCAGGTTAAGAATGTGACACTACAACCCTCAGTGGATGGGCCCTGTGTGTGGTACACTCAGCCTGACCATACACCACAGAGCAGAATATTGTTGTCATGAGATAAGTGATTAAGTTGTGTCCTCTTGGACATGAGTTACCCATTTTAGTCACTCTTTCTCATTTGTCTTATCAACCTTAGGATACATGCTAACAGTTTGCTTGCTTGGGCCCATGCCTGTGCTCAAGTGTACAAGTCTCATTGTTGGGTGTGTATGGAACTCCCAAATAGTTCAGTGGGAGGCCTCACATGGAGCATTGACCTTGCCACCTGGGAAAATTGGACCTGGCAGGACTGGCTGACTGAATGACCCCAGATTGGGAAGCCATCCATTGCCATGTAGAAAGCTTTTTGCACCAAGACATGGACCTCAGCCAGGCCATGGTTCAGCTATGCCTTATATAATGGATGGGGCTGGCTTCCCACTGAACACATAGAATTGCATAGCATTGCACCTAAATGTATTGAACAAAAGGGGGACCCCCACAGACTAGCTGAGGAGATTCCCCAAATATATGTGTAATGTTACTCAGAGTGTTACAGGTGGCTCCCATTGGTGGAATGGTCTACCATATACAGGTATAAAACCCATGGACTGGCTGCCCAAGGGATATTTGTGGGTCTGTGGGCCCCATAGATGGTCATATCTTCCTGCTAATTGGACAGGGTAATGTACATGGGGGTGCCCCTTGATGCCAGGGTGGATTATATCCACCCTGCCCCGGTTAAACCAGAACTGAGATACTGTATATCCACAGATGGCACAGAACCTAGTGAGCCCTATGGTGGTTCTACGCATTAGCTATACTTAGTCCTGGAGGTGCAGCCATTAAAGTAGAGTTAGATGTAAAAGCCTTAGCATAGCACACCATACAAGCTTTAAGTGCTTCTCAATATGCAATTGCCCAGTTAACAGAAGAAAGTGATCAAATCTGTCATGTTGTATTACAAAACTGCATGGCCTTAGGTTTACTCACTGCAGCCCAAGGGGGCACATGCACCCTGATACATACTGAATGTTGTGTGTACATTCCTGATAATAAAAAATCCATACAGGCTGCTCTAAAGGACATGAGCCATGAGGACCAACAAATCCAATACTTATAAGCTGACCCAATATGGGACTGGTGGAACTCCCTAGGAACCTGGAAATGGGGATTAGGGGGCACCCTCATCAGGATGGGATGTATATGTCTATTTGTTTCTGTGTATATTGCTGTTTTGGTATATGGCTGCAGTGTACACCCACAATTTCCAGGGTCATCACCCACAGGGGTGGATTATGAGGATGATCAAATTTGGGTGATGGTGTCAGCCCTAGACAGCTAAAGGCAGCTGGCTGTTGGCACCAGTGAAGTGACTCCCATCTTCACAAATTCTTGGGTCTGTATCCAAAGGTAGGTGATAGACATAGCTTGTAGCAACTGTTCTCTAAACAATCATGGGGTCAAGGACAGTTAACAATAACATAATATGTTACATAATCTAATTGACATGTTATATAACCTGATTAAAAAGTTATGATACCATTGTATCAAAATGTTATTGCATGCCAACAATGAGATAATAAAAACCAATGGAAGATGGCATCAGTTTAGGAGGGCACTCACTGACTCACTCTCTGAGGATGGCTGATTGGGGACAGGCGCCTGCCCAGACGTCTGTGCTGGGGCGCACAGAGTGAGAAATTTGGGGACATCACTCTGGAGGGAGATGGACAGCACAGATTCCTCTGAAGAGATTTGTGAGTTTCTTCCCTGCCTGTGGTGGTTAACACAGATGCCTGAACCCCACCCTCAATTCCCACCAGCAACCCAGTGAGAAGGAACATTCTCCGAGTGGGAGGATTCCAATGGAGAGTTGAGAGGAGTTTCCTTTCTGTGGATTTGGCTGCCTGGACCACCTGATAGCTTTG